>JAAMPD010000546.1:0-46248 GCA_025266255.1 Trissolcus basalis | reverse complement strand
TAACAATTTTATACGACTTACTTCGAGAACTTAGAAATTCTTATTAAAGTCGTATAAATAAGTCGTATAAAATTCATACAATTTTTCCTATAGTGTACAGGACAACATTAGAAAAATGCTTTAAGTGGCCGCGTCCCTATAAAATATAGAAGTTTTTCCAAAATATTTCTCTCAGTGAATTAATAATATTAATAATTTTAACATGAATATATTTTATTTTCTTATGTATCAGAAAGAGAATAAGAATTTCTTTTTCTTTTTTTTCAGACCATGGATACATTGTCTCCCATCAACATCATTCAGGATTATTTCATAAAGAAAGAAATTATTCCCGATTATGATATAATAACTAAACGAGACAGAACCCATAACAATCTTTATGTCTGTGTTTTAACATGCGGCGATTTGCAAGTTGAAGCAGCCGCAGCAAACAAAAAAGTCGCGAAAAAATTAGCTGCAAGTCGTATGATTGAAAAAATACCCCAACTCAGTTTCGTTTTGAGCGAGTTTAAGAAAGTCTTTACGGAGTTGACATCTGACGAAACTTCAACAATTTTGAAAGAAGTTCCAAATTCTACCGATCAGACTGAATATTCGACGTTGGCGGTAAACAATTACATTAACGCGTTACATGTAAGTTGAAAACAAGTTTTGTTGGATTAGGTTTGTCAACAATAGCTGCAAGAGTTCATGCGACAAACTAAAAATGAAAAAAAAAATTATAAATAAATATGATTATTACATTGTAAAATTTATTTTTTAGACTTGGTGCTTGAAGAATTTCGTTCCTTCTGCTGAGTATAAGACAACCAACATTGGAAACGTATATCATCCGATTTTTGAAACAGAATGCCGAGTCTTGAATTATGAATGTAAAGTAACAGCCAATAGCAAACAGTCTTCCAAACATAAAGCTGCGGAAGAAATGTATTCCATAGTAACAGGTAATTTACTTTTAATTTTTATAATTTTTGAAAATTGAACCTTAATATTAATCTACTTTATTAACATCAATGTCATTTTTTTTTTAGGTTTACCCAAATCAGACTTAAAGAAGTTGCACTCCAGTATCGACAATGAGTCAGATATTGATAGAGTAGAAGTAACTTCGAAAGACGATTCAGGCTTTGTCCAACCTCCGTTAAACTCTTACATTGATGATTTAAATGTGAGTTTGATAAATTATAAAATTTAATCTAAGTTTAAGTTTGTTTGCAATAAGTGCAACCATTCACATATCTATATTTCTGCACGAATAAGGAATCTATAAAATAGAAATATTTTGTTTTGTTTTATTTGAGTTTGAAAGAATATTAATATTAATATTATAAAAATTATTAACAATAAATTTATAATAAAAACTTTGATCCAAACTCAAGAATTCAGAATAAAAATATGACAATTTATTTTTCAGAGATGGTGTGTGAAAAAATATTTTCCTTCTCCGGAGTACACGGTAACCAGCGTTGGAACCGTACATCACCCGCTTTTTGAGACTGAATGCCGAATCATGTCATATAGTTGCAAAGCAACCGCCATGAACAAAAAGACTTCTAAAAATGAAGTTGCGAAAAAAATGCATTCTTTAATAACAAGTAATTAACATACTGTATAGATTTTGTAAATTAAATCTCAATGTTAATATACTTTACTAACAACAATGTCATTATTTTCAGGTTTATCCAGTTCGGAGATAGAGGAGTTGCAATCCTGTATCGATAATGACAAAATTGTATCTGATAGCTCGGAAACAACTTCAGAAAAAGAAGACTTTGTCAAATCTGCAATTCCTGCAGTGACATTAAACAATTACTCGGATGTTATTCATGTAAGTTAGACATATAGTTATATTTTTTATTAGGTATATAAGAAATACATAAAACGGAAACACGTTGTTCTGTTTTATTCAGGTTAAATAAACGAATTGATAACATAATAATAATAATGAGTAAACTTTGAAAAAAAATTTTTAATATTTAAAAATATATATCAGAATAAAAATGGAAAATTTTATTTTTCAGAAATGGTGTGCTAAGAACAAAGTTACATCTCCGATATACAAGACAAAGAGCATTGGAACTTTACGTCTGCCGTGTTTTGAGACAGAATGCCAATTTTTATCTCATAGTTGCAAAGCAACAGCTGAGAGCAAAAAAGCTTCTAAACATAAAGCGGCGGAAAAAATATATTCCTTAATAAAAGGTAATTTACCACACTTTGCAACTTTTGTTAATTAAATCTTAATGTTAATCTATTTTTATTAACAACAATGTCATTTTTTCAGGAACAAGTTTGGATAATGAAGAACCGAAACCCATTATCGAATATCCGTGCGAAAATGTAAAATGTGATGACATAAACTTATGTCAGGAAGACAAAATTACAAATACCGACGAGATTGAAGAAAAGATTATGGAAACCGAAATCAATTACATCACCAGTGTACAAGTAAGTTTGATACAATATTGAAGTCAGTGTTTTTTTCGCAATAATTGCAAACATTCATACGCCCTCACACAACTAAAATAAAACATAAACCAAAATTATTTTGCTCTGTTTCACTCATGTCTTAAGAAACAAAAATTTAGTATTAATTGCATTAAAATTCTAAAGGGCTAATTCAAATATTTAAAACCTAAATAATAATTAAGTATCGCAATATTAATTATTAAATTTCGATTGTTAGGAATGGTGCATGAAGAACAACGTTCCGAATCCTGAGTACGTGACCATTAACACTTCGCCATTTCCTGAAACGGAATGTAAAATCTCATCTCTTGAGGTCGTAGCAGCAGCGAAGAACGAAGAGGCTTCCAAAAATGAAGCTGCAAAACTAATGTATTCCAAATTAAAAGGTAATTTATCGTACTATATAACTTTTGCAAATCAAAGTATAATGTGAATTTATTTTTATGACTAACAATTTCATTTTTTTAGGATTACCCTATTCTGAGATCGAGAAATTGAAACCTAGATTGGAAAACCTAGAAAACCTTCAGCAAAGTTTTGAAAAAATGAATATCAACTCTTATCTGGAAAACGAAGATGAACCAAACTTGGATTCAACACCCAAACTTAACTACTTAAAAGACTGTTACACTAGAGAAGATAAAAAAGTAGTTCGTGCGATGTTGCAGGATTTCTTGTCTGAGTGTAATGTAGAGAACGATAAAGCGAAGATGATGCAAAAGTTTGAAAATATTTTACAAAAGGTTGATGTAAATATCACTTATCATGAATTGCCATCGTCAATGAAAAACCAATACTCTCAGGATGTGGTAGTTATGGTTCAGGCGTCTACGACTCCTGAACTCTGCGAAATCGCTAACGGTGAATCGTTTATTGCTGCACAATATCGGGCTGTAATTGATTTCACAAAAATGTTACTTCTATGTGTATTTTAAGATTACAAAGCGTATACAGTTTAGTGGGTCCAAAACAGAAAGTTCTATTTGTCAAAATAGAAAAAATAATTCTTAAAAAATTCAAAACACGGATTTGGCAATATTATGTTTATTATATATATAATAACATATCAATTAGTGATACGGATTTTTTTCAGTCTGAAGAAGCTTTTAAGTTACTAAATTTTAAATATTAGTATACTAATTCTATTCACTATTACTACAATAATACTGAATTATAATTATAATTAAGTAATTAATAATTAAAATTTTTGGTTTTCTTTTAGTCATTTCGTATAGAATAAAACGCAATGTATAAATATTCAAAAAATATGTATAATGCTATTATTTCTAATTCATCACATGTATAATATGTATTTTTATAAAAATTAGTTATTATATAAACGCACAATAGTTTTGAATAATAATGAATATGATTTTGTAATCACGGTGACGATTTATTTCTTTTTCCTTCTTTTACATCACCTAACATTTCTGTTATCTATCACTAAAAATACAAAAGCGACGTAATCTAACGAAAATCTGAGTGTGTTTGTCTCATTTCATCAAAATAATATGAACAAAGACAGATAGATGTGGAAACGCAATTTTATGAATAACGAATAAAAATAGATTGAAGAGGTGGTAGTATTTGTTAGTCCGTTCCTTTGTGTTCCTCTAGTTTAGTGTCAATTATTAATATAGTGCTGTTATTAATATTTGATAATTATCGATTCAATCCTGCAATAATTATCGATTCGAGTGATAATAAAAAACAAATTGAGCCATGAGTTAAATTTTCAATTAAATTTTTTCCTACAGGAGTTAGAAACAATCGAAATAGCTATCATTTTAAAATTAAGGTTAGACAATTGTTGAAGCCGATTTCAGAAATATATTAACAAACAGAAGACATAAAAAATAATGAGAAAAATAAGAAAAAATGACAACAAATACGTATTTTTCAAAACATTTTTATTCATGATTTGGTTGTTTTTTGAATTTTTGTTATTTTTTGCATGTCAGTCCCTTCAAAAAGATAAATCTTTTTTTTTAACTAAAATGATGTGATCTTTTTATTTCTCTATAATTTCAAATAAATGAGAAAGGAGGGTAGCATAATATGATTGGTTGAAGAAATTCCGTTTTGTTCCGTTCTATTCCGTTCCGTTCCGTTCCGTGGTTTACTAGAATAAACGTGCTCTGGACTCTGGAATGTCAAAACATATAAACATGCGGGCATCACAGTATTTCTGTATCGCATGAATGTGTGGACCATCTGACGTGTCTCTTGGTTTTCTAGACTAAACAAACCTTTTAGATACTTTATTCTACTCCAAAGTACAAAAAAGAGCTAACAGAAACACAACGAACCCGTGAGTTTTACTTTTTCTTATAATTTCATCATTATAAACCAATTCAAATTCTTTAACAACTTGAAAATTGTTGCCATTAAAAAAAAAGAATACTTCATTTTTCAAACTTTTTCTTTCAAATTCAGCACTATTATTTTACATTATTATTAAGTTTATGGAATTAACATTGTGACCAAAGTTCGTTTAAATATATTATATTATTTTATACAAATTGTAAATAATTCAATATGAAAAAATGGACGTGTCTAGAGAGACCGTATATAACTGTCGGATAGATAGGATATAAATGCTATGGAGATTTATGGAACTTCTCAGTTTACATGGAAGACATGTAAAATCTTTTGCAGTTCCATTAAAGTCATACACCTAGAAATTATAAATATGAAATAAATAAAATATAATAAGGCAGTGATTTCAAAGAACAAGACTAATCGCCCTGTAAAGTTTATGAGAGTGTCCAAGAGTCAGTTTTCCCAAAAAAACTCGGGTTGAACTTAAAAAAAAAAAACAAAGAGCCACAGACCGACGTCTGTTGAAAATTTAGTTTCCCAAAAAAACTCGGGTTAACTTAAAAAAAAAAAAACAAACAAACAAAGAGCCACAGACCGACGTCTATTGAAAACTTTCACTTACTCTCATTAACTCTTATTACTCTCATAACTCTCACTCACTTTCGTTAACTCTCATGTACTCTCTCATTCACTCTTATTTACTCTCATATACTCTTCTTCTTCTTCTTCTTTCCTTTAATGGCTATGAGGAACTGAACTCTAATACAATCTCAGAAACTCTGCAGGGCGACTTCCGATTTCAAAATTTCAAATTCAGGTTATTCTCTTAAAAATAAATAGTTTTGACAGGCTTATTGTTCGGTCAAAACTCAGTGAATTTATATAAATATATAATGAATTGTTTATATGAACAAGTAGTGTAACTACTTGTGAAACTAAAATTTTAAACTTGTTAGTTGAAAACTCAGTTTTCCCAAAAAAACACAATTTTTTGAAACTAAAATTTTATTGTAAACTTCTCAATTTAAAATAAAAACTTCGTAAAAAAATAGCTACTAATAGAAAATTTTTTTTCTTTTTCAGAAAATGTGTGATAAATCTCCTATCAATATCATCCAAGAATATTGTGTGAAGAAAGCAATTGCTGCAAACTTCGAAATTATAACAAAGCTAGGCGGAACACATAATAATATATTTGCTTGTGTTGCTACATGCGGTAATATTCGAGCTGAAGCAACTGCTCCGAACAAAAAAGAAGCAAAAAGATTGGCTGCAATTCGACTAATTAATCAAATACCCGAGCTAAGCTGGTTTGAGAAATCTGACACAAATCTTCAGACGAAATCTGACGCAACTTCTAAAGAAATTACTAACTCTGTCCAACCTGGAGTTCCGACTTCGGTGTCCAGCAGTTACATCAACGCTTTACAAGTAAATTTATAAAAATTGTATAAAGCAAAAATTATTTTTTTTGACTATATTTAAAAGAAAACAATTCACAGAACAATATTAATAACATAAAAATTATTAAAAATAAGTTTGACTTATACAGAATAATTTAGAATGGAAATAAAAAAATTATTTTTAGGTAATGGTGTGTGAAGAACAACGTTCCATCTGCTGAGTACAGGACAACCAACATTGGAACCGTACATCAGCCACGATTTGAGACAGAATGTCAAATCTTATCTTATAGTTGTAGAGCAGCAGCCAATAATAAAAAATCGGCTAAACATGAAGCTGCGAAACAAATGCATTCCATAGTCACTGGTAATTTCATAATCACAGCACACTGTGCAACTTTTCTAAATTGAATTTTAATGTTAATTTATTTTTATTAACAAGAAGTTTACATTTTTCAGGTCTATCTGGCGAGGAGGCAAAGAAATTGAATCTTGATGTCGACGTTGAAGCAATGCAGTTAGATATTAAAAGATTGGAAATACCCTCTTATCCGGATGAAAAAATGATTGTAGAAACATACACAAAATTGTCAAAGAGAAACCAGTCCATAGGAGATGATAAATTGGTTGCGACCATTCACACAAGCTTAAAAAATCGTTACAACGAAGAAGAAAGATTCGTAGTTTGTCAAATGTTGCAGGATCTAATATATCAGAATAACGTAAAAGAGGATATAATGAACATAAAAAAAGAGTTTGAAAATATTTTGAAGAGAATGCATATAAGTGTTACTTATAATGATATGTCATCGATGATAGACCTAGAGAAATCTCGAGGAAAGACTTCTATCGCGTCGGTTGTTTTGTCTACGACTCCGCAGTTCGTTGAAATCTGTTGCAATGATTCCTATATTTGTGCGCAAAATGATGCTGTGCTTAATTTATCAAAAATGCTAATTCTGATTTTATGTTAAGGTGATAGAAAGTATGTAATTGTAAATATAATTCATAATTTGGATTTTACTGAATCTTAAGAAATACGGCTGTGCCATATGGTACGAAATATATGGATGATGTTACTGTCGGAAAATGTTAATTTATATTTTATGTTATAGTCTCAAAATGTATGTAATTGTATGTATTTGCAATTCATAAATAAGTATTCAAAGCATGTTAAAAACTAGCAGTCTTGCAAGAGATAATGAAAAATGTGATCTTTACAATTGTACGAAATTGATTGTAAATGCGGAATATTGATATCGAGTGTTATACCAAAATTGTATGCTGATATTAATATAAATGAAAATATAAATGATAAATTATGATTAATTGATGTTATTTTATTTATAGTCATCATATCGTGTACAATAAAATGTTACTCAGAGAATCAAAAACGTTGCAACATGCTTTTATCTTCAATTCAAGAAGTAATTCGTTGAAGCTTATTATTTTGAGTTACCAGCTAGTAACGCGCGCGGAAGAACATTCTGTATAAAAATAATCAAGAACTTTGGTTCTTATTTACATTCACTGGTTGTCGTTTACATCAATATGATGTTATAGATTAGAAACAGTTGAGATAATGGTGATACTTTGTGGCCGATAACCAACCAAACGTCTGTTCTTTTTAAAAGATAAATGAATGGTTTCGCAAAATCGTTTCATAAAATTAGAGTCAGAATGTATTGATTATTGATAAGTATAATTAAAAATTATCTTCATGATACATAAGTAAGTGCGGATTCCGTAGCGCCACATGTACCTCAGTTGTCACAGTTATCTTAACTGTTCCATGTGTTTCCTTATAAAAATTCGTTACATTAAAACGAATAAATATGGTTTGCCGTTAAAAAGTCATATCAAACGAATAAAATTATAATGTTATTAAGTTAATTAAATAGTTAAATAAAAATTGGCTGGAGGACCCAAACACAAAAGGCTGAAATGGCGCAAGAGGCAGGAACAGTGAAGAGCCAAGCAAATGCTATGTTACGAAACGTGTTCCACGAAACTTGATTCTTTCCATTTGATGCCCAGCCGACGCATATCACTGAGCCCACTTTGCAGTGAGTAGTTGAGATTGGGAGTCCTGCTTTGCTTGCAAGTAAAACAGTAGCAGCTGATGCAATCTGCAAAACAAATTACAATTACAAAATACTAATCTGTACAATTAAACGATATGTATAAGTGGAACATTCGATAAAAAAGCCCAATGAGTTTTGAAAATAAATGAATCAATTACCTCAATTGAAAAACCAGAAGTAGGGGTTATCTCCACCAAGTCATTGCCAACAGTTTTAATGACTCGATGGCCCAAGCACCAGAGACCAACGGAAATGCCTATTCCACCGTAAAGTAAAATGAGTATAGGCGTTTCAGAGTTTTGCTTCACCGAGCCTTCTTCAAAAATTGTCCAAACGGCTATGAGAGGCCCGATGGCGTTGCTGACATCGTTCCCTCCATGAGCGAAGCTACCAAAAATAGCAGTCAGAATCTGAAGGAATGAAAATAGTTTTGCCACTGCAGGATGTTCCTTTATCTCCTTATTTTTCCCTTCGATCTCACATTTCAGACTCTTCTTTTCAATCTTGGAATTTTCATTATCACATCTTCGCTCCTCTCTATCTCCAGACTCTGCTTGCTCCAGCGTGGCGAAACTATCGTTCTTACACATAGCGATTCCTGACTCGATGGTGGAAGACGAGACGGTGACAGTCTTGTTAACATGGTTCAAATTCGACTCATCTTGCACAATCACAGTCGGTATAATTGTTGTAACAGATTTTTCCTCGTCTGGTCGCGGAATGGTAGGGTCGTTCAAAAGTTTTTTCCTTTGGTAAGGGACGATCACCAGGAGTACCAGGATACCGATGAGTGTCCCGATTCCGACTGCGGATCCAAAGATGGCCCATAAGGATAACTTATCCAAACCGAGGTGTTTCGAACCGTCGAATAAAACTGAGAGGATGTTGATGGCAAATGTAATTCCGTAGACGACCGGCAGAGCTCTGAGACCGCTCTTCATAGGGTCTTTTGAGTTTAGGATACATTTTTTGATGACGGAGTAGAGGAGGAAGGACACGACTCCGCTGATGAGCGGACTTATAAACCAGGAGGCAGCGATGCGAAGGAGACTCAGCCAATGGATCTGTAACGATAAAGATTTGTTAAATTGGTTAAAAATATGTGATACAACTTTTGGTGTTTTAAAACGTCAAATATTTTGTGATGAATAAACAAATGATTAACTAACTCCTCGAAGTCCTTTCAAAACGAGCGAATATCCAACGGTCGCGCCTACGATGGAATGGGTGCCGGAGATTGGAAGTTTCATGGCAGTTGCAAACAGAAGCCAGATGGCAGAAGCTATTAAACTCGACAGAGCACCTAACATCAGAAGTTTCTCATCACCGTCGTACATCTCATTATCCAAGATTCCTTTCCTCATTGTGTCTGAAACCTGTGAACCAGCAGTCATTTTACACAAAAGTCAACATGGGGGACACTAAAATAACATCTCAATCATCTAAATGAAATTCTTAATTAACAAAAATAACAGAGCCAGTCTAAAATTAAAATTAAAGTTTTGTTATATTTGAATTGATGATTGACCTTGTAGCCTATGAGAACGGCGCCAAGGATCTCGAAGATGGTGGCGAGCACACATGCTTGCGTGGTGGTGAGGACCTTTGAGCCGACGCTTGTACCAAAGCTGTTGGCGACATCGTTGGCACCTATACCAAAGGCCAGAACAAATGCCACCAAGAAAGCGATGATGACCAACACAACCAATTGGGGGTCGCACTCCAACATGTTTGACGCAGACTGTAGAATTACTTGGATGTATTTCTCCGTTAACTGGTTTGTTTGTTCCCAGCTCAACGAGCTTTAACAAACGATGTTTAATCTCACGTAAGATGCTGGACGCTGGCCGCTACTGCAAATCAAATAATCAGCTCAATTAGTTATTGAAGCGCATCTTTTTTCATACCACCATTTCATTTGATCTCCAATGAAAACAATTTGATTGAATTTTGTCTCGCTTTTTTTTTATCCTAAACGACGGCCATGAAAATTATTATGTTACTCTTTTCAATGGAACTCGTCATTAATTGTCAGTGATTGTTTTAAAAAAACAATTTAATGACAATTAATCGCTTCAATTATGAAAATTAATTTTTATTACATTTTATCGACATTGACAAAGAAAAGTTTAATTGATAAATAATTTGTAAAACAGTACGTCAATTTTAATTGGATTAATTAATTGATTCGACATTTAATTAATTAGTTAAATTGATGTGTATATTTTACGTAAAAGGAATAGTCATTCGGTTGTTACTGAATTTTTTTTCTTTTGACAAACGATGAACAAATTTAACGGGGATAAAATGTTTGAAGTAATGAGATGAAGTGAGAAAAATGATGAAGAATAGCAGGGTTAGATGTTGACGTTGGCGCGTAATTTTCATGCAATACAGGAATACAAGCGATCGATTTTTCTATGCCTTACCATTCGGCATCGGGGTTTCATGGTGCAACTGGATAGATGCTGTGGCGAGCCTCGAAATAATCGGACAAAATCAAAGGAACACATTTCAGCTGCAATTAGAACGTAAACAAACGTTTTGTGGAATGTCCAACCAAGTCGATGGGGTTTGGAAGATAAAATGTTGGCGCGAACCGGCACTTCGCTGCAACACGTGTTTCCAACGCGCACGCACTCATGGCGAGAGAAACTGAGCCTTGCTCTTGCTCAGAGGGCAACACTTCCGTCAATATTATTGGTGGATGGCCAATACGTCAACTCATTTGAAGAGACGGCCGAAATTAATCCTTGTTAGTTTTAATCAACTCTGAAGCGAAAAATATTTATTTACAACAATCCAGACGTATGTTTCAATTAATTTTCAAAACTAGTTAATAACATTTTGAAATAAACGAACAAATGTAAAAAAAATATTGATGAATAAGTTTTGGTTTATTTCAATACCGCATCCTTTATTTTATATATAAATAAATAAACAACTGAAAAATTAAATTCCACGGATTTTCTATTCAGTTAAAAAAAATACTGTTGAAACATTTTTATACAATTTGATTCATATGATAGCAAATACTTTACAAGAAATTTTGTTATTCAAAAATTGTTTCCTCTCGAAACACGAAAAAATTCATTGAAAAACTACGATTTTTAATTACACGAGTCATCTATCTTTTTTTATATTACAGTAAATCCTTTTTTTTTTTCTTCTTTTTCATAAAAAAGTCCTTGCTGTAAAATAGAGAAAAGCAGAAAAATAAAACATTTCCTTTGACGCACGGTCTCACTTTGATGAATAGTACAAGTTTAGCATTCATTCGTATACTTTTCATGTTTAGGCAAATTCAGAAAACGCCTTTTTCATGTTGTACAAGTTTCGTTTGGACTTGCTGTCCCTTTTCATCAATTTTGTCCGCTTTTTCTCTGCTGTTTCCGTATTGATTCTGGTAGGTTTTTTAGCTTCTAAATAAAGTTTTAATTAAATGTTAAACGTGATATTAAATTTGAAGCGAACAGTAACGTAACGTTTAATTGTTCCCTGGGGACGGACAAAGAAGTTGAGAGGCAAGATGCATTGCAAGAAAAGCCACTCTCGGAGGGTAGTTCACAAAGTGCCCATATGACTAAATTTATTATCAGAATCAAATATTTCAGTGTCCGCGAGTAATTTAAATTTACTTTCACGAAATTAATGTTTTCACGAAAAGTTCAAATTACTCCCATGAATCATTAGTCATAGGAGATAAATTCCCTCTTCCCTATTAGATAACTTCAAAATCGATCAAACACAAAGTCTGCTCAACAAATCGACCAGGAATTCACCTTTTAATTGAAATAGTTGAAATGACAAATACTATGGATCAATTTTATAATTTGTCAGTTTTTTTTATTTAACACTAGCTCAGTTTTTCTTATGTACACAGAAATAACGAAAGAAGTTTCACAACTGTTGAGATAAATACAAGTGTACAAAATGCAGTCGGTTATTATTTTGAGACAAATGCTGTTAACATTTTTGATTCATTCGCCGTACATTGGTTTTTGAGTTTATATTTGATTGTTGTTCGAACTTTTAATTTGTTTATTTGTTTCTATTCTAGTTGTTAACGATTAACAAAGTGGAGATACAGAACGGATTTACGAAGAAAATGTATCACAGAGAATGAGGAAACAATTAAAGGGTACACCTTTGAAATATCCAAAATTTGTAGTAAGAAAAAATTGAAGTCTATTTTACGTATTGATACAAAAATGAGATTGTAAAAAGTGTTGCCTATTGCAATATTGTGATCTGGAACTGTCTATTATTGCAGTTGATTTTTTTACTTCAAATTTCGAATGTCTGTAGGTGTAAAATCCCTCTTAAATTTGAGCCTTAAATTAACTAATCAATATCAACAAGTAACATTAAAGAGAACATCACAATAACACACAAATAAACAAGCGGCAGTTATAATATAAAAAAGTGTTATCACAATCCACTATCTTTTGCATAGGGATAATTTTTTTTATTATCATTTTGCTATGTTTCACTGCTTACGATTTGCATGATTACTATTCAGGGATAACTATTTTTCTACGATGATATTGGCTTTATATTGTTCGTTAATTTGTTTGTTTTATAAAAATTTTGATATTACATTTTTCATTACATGCAAGTACTTAGAATGTATATAAACACACTATCGCGTTTCAGCTATCAACTCCTTCTATTATAAACATCCTTTCAACAAAAAATTAAAACAAAAAGTTGTCTTCTCTATAGCATACTGCGTTTTAATTGATTTTCACAAAGTTTATTTTAATAGAAGGTGTCGATAGATTCCCTAATGCTCGAATTCCTCTTTTTATGCTGCTTCGGTCACCTCAGTTCACCTCAGCAGGTAAAATGTAATGAGCACAAGAGTTGCAAGATGAAGTCCAGGGTTAATAACAAGACTCCCAGCGTGTTGCATGGCAGCAGGATGCTCACCTGAAAAGAATGAAATGTCTGGAACGAATTCCAATAATTTTAAGGAAAAATGATTACCATCTAGGAATTTGTTCGATAATATAATTACCATTTAGAACGTGTACCAGAACACTCGCAGAATTCGCGTTGCTGGGAATGCAAGTATAATTTCCACTGTCCGATGATCGAGCTTGAGTTACTAAAAGTTTGCTAGTGGTTCCGCTTTCAGTCTTTTCTGTTTCTAAAGAAATGCCGCCTCTGTAAAAGAAAATTACATTGTTCAAATTTTTTAATTTAACAAAAAAAGAGTACAATTCCGGCGTCATAACTTGATTGTTCATTTAGTTAATGCCCAGTTCTTCAGTTTAACTTTTTTATGTTCAAATTTTTGGCGCTTAAATTTGATTGACAAATTTAATTAAAAAAAATTTTTTCACGGTGAATTGTCTTAGCTCAAGTTATTAGTACCCAAATTCACTTACATACTTATTTGATACTCTAATGTGAAAACTCAAGTTTTTAACTTTGGATATTAATTAATTAATTAATAATTGTTTATTTTTCTTGATTGGAAATGAAATTTGCAAAAATAAATGGATTACCGAGGACTATCAAAATCGACGACAGTGTTCCCATGACTCCATGAAATGCTGCTCGGTGGTATACTTTGAACATTGACCGAACAAGCGAGACTGATAGTGCTGCCTTTCATCACGTAAACTTCTTCTGGTCCATTGATAATTGCCTGGGCAGCTGCAATAAAAGCAATACAATGTCAATCACAACGGTTCAATACAGAGTAATATTTCCCTGCGCTTACCATTTTTTAAAATTTATCATGATTGAAAAAAATACCTTCAACTCGAAGATTAAATGCGAGATTCATTTTTGGCTCTGTATTGACTTGACACTCGTAAACACCAGTATCTTTCAATTGCACAAATTCTATCTTCAATCTCCATTCATTGGAGCCTTCTGGGTGAATTGCTGAAAATCTTTCATCTCCCGTGTAAGTATTTATTGACGACGTTAGAATATGCAAATCTCTTTTTCTCATCCATGACACCTAAAATAAACATCGTTCGTTTGTACAAACAAAATTGCATCGCATATTGAACAAAATTAATTGTACAATTGAAAATAACATTGTACCTTAATTTGAATCGATATGTATTTATAGACTTTGCATGCAAAATTGTATTCTTTTGTTCGAACTAAAATAGCACAAGGATGAAAGAAGATGAGAACAATTTCTGAATAAAATCATTTAGCATTCTCGTTTTCCGACTCTTTGATTTTGATTACATTAAATTGAAGGTCTCGGAAAAATGGTCTTAATTTGAATTACTAGCACGATGAAGCGTGTGATGCAGTCAGTCAATTGATCGGACCCCAGCGCAGTTCTCGTACCATATTCAAGTCTGTTTTTATTAAAAAAATATATTACAACGGAAGCACTTCCCAGCATCGACTCTTGAAAAGTTCGTAACTCAAGGGTATTTTTTTAATATGTTGACTATAAATTTTTGATTAAATTATTTACAATCGTTCATATTGATAAACTCCCTTTGTCAATTAATTTTACCCGGAATGCTGCGAAAATTCGTGAAAGCATTTTTATTCGTTTAATAATTTTCTCGATTTGTAAAACTTACGGTTCGATCGCCTGGGTTTTTAACGTAGCAGCTTAGCTGAGCCGTTTGACCAACAATCGTCGTAATATTTCGCGGTGAAATGTCATCGAATTGAGGTCTGTCCCAGCCATGAGAGTGTTTGTGGTTCCCTATTCTTGTTCCTAATCCTGAAACATAAATTTTCATGATTCAATTTTTCCGTGAGATAAAAATGTTTTCCAACGTCATTTCAATCAACTCGCTTCAAATTGAAAGAAATAGATTTCATCCGTTGTTCCATTTTAAAATATCTCTGATTCTACATGTTTGTAACTTTGTTTTTTATTTCTTATTTTACACATTTCCATTTTTTAACATTTTTCTCGTTTCCGCAATTTTTTTTTATTATGGAGGACGCAATATTTATTATTTTAATTTTTACTTTTCTGATTGTTTAATTATTTAAATTGCGCCTGTTCGTTTTTCTTTAAAAATTCAAAATTTATATTTCGTATGAAGGAAACTTCCTTCATATCTTATTATTAAACCATGACATAACGCAAAATAAAGTTGAAAGTCATGGACATGTATATTTTAATATTGCTGTCAATTAATTACATAATCTCCACTCACAGTATTATTAGAAGAATGATTTTTAATTCCAATTGTTACAGAAATTATTATTCAATAACCAATGTAGGAGATAATAATGATTATTTTATTGCGATTTGTATGTACAGATGTACAGTACTTATAGATATGATTATTACAAGCCAAAATTTTCGTTTAATTCGACTTTAATTTCATTAATTGATGATTACGACTTGTTTTACGTTGAAAATCCTAAACCGTATAATATTAGTGTAGTTCGAAAAGTGATTAATGTTGACATTAATAAGTCATGGTCAATACCGAGAAGTTAGAATACCTGTGACTATAATTTTCTGCAATTACTCTGCAACATTTGAAGAACTTGTTTAGTAATAGACATGTTGATTAGTGTAGATTCATCGTGAGATTCAAATCGTCACATATAAATGTGCTGCAAATTTTGATTCGCGATCTGTTGTTCGTTACAATCAGTGAACAGTTTTAATAGAGAGGAAAAAAAAATTAATCGAGCGTAATAGATCAAATCAAAACCGTTAAGAGACTAAGAACTATTAAGATGTATGTTCTTCTTTCGCAGTTTTTCATTTCCTCATCAATAGTAACTGCTCGGGCAAATTTTGAACAAGTTTTGTTTTAGTGAT
Source organism: Trissolcus basalis (assembly GCA_025266255.1). Classification (NCBI taxonomy): domain Eukaryota; kingdom Metazoa; phylum Arthropoda; class Insecta; order Hymenoptera; family Scelionidae; genus Trissolcus; species Trissolcus basalis. Next base: position 30,193 of record JAAMPD010000546.1, on the reverse strand, counting down.
CACAATGGCAGATGCACCAGCATGGTTGAATCAACAATTCATTGAAAAAATAATCAAATATTGTGATACAAACGATGGGGTGAAAGTGACGAATGTCTCAGTGAAACCTGCCACCGCCAAGGGTGATAATTATACCAGTGATATGCTCCGAGTTACTATCGATTACACTGACAGCAAAACGAGCAACGGAAAAAAATCTATCATAGTTAAATTGTCGCCTCAGCAAGAAGGAGTTCAAAAAACCTTGGTGAATTTATTTATATTTTTTTATTTCGCTCTGTTAAATTTTTGATCTGACAAAATGGTCCCAAATGGGAATGCATTTTTGATGGGGTTTGGTTGTTTTTGTAGGTGACATCGGCTGGTTTGTTCAACACTGAAATATCAATGATGACAAACACATTGAAAAAAATGAATAGTCTGATAGGATCATCAAGCCGTTTTAGCGGCACAGGATATTACACTCAGAATGAAGATCCAGTTCTTCTGGTCTTAGAGGATTTGTCTCCTCTTGGTTATCGCATGGCGTGTCGACATTCTGGTTTAGATATGGAACACACTTTACTGGCCATTCGTGGATTAGCGAAATTTCACGCCGCTTCTATTGCTGTTTGCGAAAAAGTGAGTGCGGTATCAAAAATAAATGGAACATTTGTTATTCTTTTTTCCCCCTCAGAGGATTAGGTGAACAATTTTTATTCGGAAAAGAATTGTGAAATTTGTTGAAAATACAAACAAAAGAGTGCATACAAAATAGGTATATGGACAGTTCTGAGAATCGAATGTTACAGCCTTCAAATATGAAACGATGAAAAATTCGGAATTGTGATGAAAATACAAAGCAAAAATAGTGCAGTCAAACAAAATGGTCGGTGGGCAGGTAATGGTCTTGCAAATGCAAAATTAAAGATAAAAAATTTCATCAAAAGTTCAAAGTATCCAGAGTACGAGGAAAAAACGCTGTACATTAATCATCTTAAGAATTAAGTACTCGAACGTGAAACTGTCGATGAGGAATTTCTGTGAAAATGAAAAATTGTTAGCCCTGATTGTTATGAAACTAAAAATGGTATTTTACATTCGCAGGAACCGGAACAGAAAAAGTTGTACAGCAGAGGAATGTTCAACAAACTCCATCCCCCAGAGTTAGGTCTATTTTTCAATAACACTGTTCAGAATTTAGCCAATGAAGTAGCCAAGTGGCCTGAAGCAAAACAGTAAGTCATCAAAATAAATGAACGAAAACGAGAGAGAGAGAGAAAAAAATACACAAGCAAGCGTCGCATCGAGTTACCGAAAAATGTTTAAAAATGTATTTGTTCAGGTATGCTGCCAAATTGTCCGCCCTAAGTTCCCGCTGCTACGATGTAGCTTCAAATACAGCTGTCCGAAAAGATAACGAGTTCAATGTGATCACTCACGGTGACTACTGGGTTAATAACATGTTGTTCCGTTACGAGAACGAAAAACCAATTGGCCACATAATGGTCTCTACTTCTTTTTTGCTTGCTCAATTTATTTTTAATTTCATTGCCGATGTTTATTATATCCCTAGGATGACATATTATTTTTGTTATCTGACATTGCAGGTTGACTTTCAACTGTGCTGCTACTCGTCACCAGCCATAGATCTTCTTTATTTCTTTAATACAAGTATTTCGGATGATATTTATTTCAATCACAAAGATAGCGTCTTAAAGGAATACCACCAAACGTTGTCAGCAACAATGGCAAGTCTGGGATGCAAGACCAGCCCACCGAGCATCGGCGACTTACAAAAAGCTATGAAAGAACGTGCATTTATAGGAATGGTTGCGGGCTTCACTATATTGCCTGTTATTTTGGTAGACAAAAGTGAGGTCAAGAACATTGATGAAATGATGTCCGCAGACGGTCAGGTAGATAATCCTGGTCTCAAAGGTGAAGCCTTTCGCAAAACGATGATCAAACGACTGCCACTGTATGACGCCGCTGGATTATTAGATTTATAAGATAATCTAATTTTAGAAATATAATTATTGTAATTTATTAGAACACGCATGTTATAATATTTTGATGCATATAGATTGTTAGATTAACGCAACAGAATTAATTATTTGTATATGATATATAAATTTAGTTGATAAAATAAGCAAATTCACTCATAATAATATAGTATACAGTATTCAGGTAGAAAAATAAAATTGTGAAAAGCTGTACATCAAATTAAACTTTCAGGAGGAATAAATTTGTTTTGCATTCAAACATTTTGCAAGATATTATTTTTTAAACCCTTTCACGAAAGCTCGGTTTCATTAAATTTCAATAAACTTCATAGCTTGTTAGTGAAGTTTGTTGCTGTTACAATTTTGTTGGAAATTAAAATTAATTAAATCAAAATTAATATATTAAAACTTGGTAAGGAATAAATACCAAATTATATATTGCCATTAAAAGTTGTATCCAAATAACAAAAAGTCATACAATTGGGAGATAATGATACAATTTGAAATGGTTTATAACAAATTGACAGCGGAAAAATGACAGTTAACGAAACTGCAGTGTAACGTAATGTTCGCGTGATAAAATGATTTTTATACTTTTAATCGCGAAGTGCCATTGATGATTACAGTTTTTTCATTGATATACCTGATGAGAATGTTATATCACTAGTTACATCATGCACTCATCAAAAAAGTTATCTTCGGATTTTGTTTTTTTCAGATAATTTCAGTGTTTAGATTTATAAAAATAAACGTAATTTGCGGAGTGAAAAAACCCGACAATTATTGTGCAAAGAGAAACACGTGAATGACGAACGGTTGAAAAATTGATTCTTGCACTTACATAAAGAGGAAATGTTTCTGTCAATTAATTTTCCCCCCTTCTTCAAAATCCGTGCGCAAAAATTCTGTGCGAGGCACTACACCGCGAGTGCCGAGCGAGTCATTATCAATAACATAAAGACATGTATGAGATTTAATACGGTTTCGCAAAGCTATCTGAGGCCGACGCATTTAGTACGTGCGCATACGTGTAAACGCAAAAACGCATTTTTACTCCTCTCACTGAAAACGTGACGGCAAATAATAAATCGATAATTTTCATTTGCAGGTCAGTGTTAGCGTGTTATTCAACAAGTGAATAAAATACCATAAAACCATAAAACTTGTTTCACTTATGTCAGCGCATTTTTTTATCATCCATCCATCATGCACTTTATGATAAAATTCTCAGACTCCGCGAAACAAACAATTCTTTTTATCGCTATTGATTTATTTAGTCGATCATTCCTTTATTACGCAAATCGGTCGAAGAATTATTATTTTTATTGTATGATTCCTCACGGATTGTTTTTTGCTAATGCATATCACGAAATGATTCTTCATGTTTTTACATTTACTTTGAGCGTACTGTACACTTACAAAAATGCAGTTTCAAGTACGCAGTGTACTTGGAACTGCATGTTTAAAACGAGTTCTTTTCTTCTTCGTTAGTACGACTTTATGAACTGGCTCCCTGTTTTGCCAACTTTTTAAAATCGAAAAACAAATTCCATAATTCGATGACACTCTTCTGAAAACAACAATTTCACTAAAGAAAAATTTCGTTTTTTTTTTTTAATTTTTATTTTTAACGAACTCATTAATCATTGAAGTTTCGAGTAGTTTTTATTTCAAAAACATTTCAAAAACAACTTCTAAATTACTTACTGCAAAAAACGTCTTAAAAAATTTCTTTAAAAATATTAACATAACAATAACTAATTTAAATATTTTTGAAAATTTGTTTACAACAATTGAACAATTTTCAAAGTGATAAAATTCGTCCGTGAACTGAAAAATTTATTTACATGATAGAAAAAAGTATAAATCTCTGAAATTAAAAAACAGCGAGGTATTTTGTCCCGCACGTGATGCGACGCCGCTCGACAGTCAGAACAGTGCGACGTACCGCTAAAATAAACAATGTATTCTAGATGATAGTTTGTCAATATTTTCTTATCATTTGTTGTAACGTAAAAGTTTCACTTACAATGTGAAGGTCACGCCACTATTTACACCTTGTTTATTTTTTTATCCTATTGCATTTCTCACTTCTTTGTTTATTAACTTTATTTAACAAACAGATCATCCTTTTATCATTGATTGGCTGATTAGTTTAACATTTTAATTTGAAAACTGTTAGATAGGCTACTGAAACATATAGGTCATAAAAACATATAAATTTGAGGCGCATGACCTTCATAAATTTAACAAAAAATTTGACACTAAGTGATAACGGTATAATGACATTGCATCTAAAAAAACTGTATGTTTTTATCTTTACATACAAAAATGATATTAATAAGACGTTCAGTATTTAGTCGAGCGAAGAACGGCAAGCGGCATCGTGTCTCGAACGAAATAACAAATCTTGCCGTATTTTTAATTTCGGAAATTACTTGAATTGCAAGTATTTTATTTGGTGACACTTATTCCAGTTCTGATTCCTTTCGATAAAAACGTCCAAACATTTTGATTATTATCAACGCTTTGACAGCAAATAATTATTGCGGTGCTATTTTTTTTTTTTTTAAACTAATCTAAAGAAAGTTGTTTTTCGTTTTTAAAGGTTGGTATAATTGGCCGGTTCAAAGTCTTATTGTGATACAAATTTGTTTTCAGGTAAATTGTATTATTGATATTTTAAGTTTTTTAAAAAATAATTCTAGATTCTGTAAAGAAAAAAATTAACGTTCAATCCGGATGATAAAAATGTGCGAAGACATTCCCACATCAATAACGGATCGTGGATTCATAGAAAAAGTATTTCAAAAAAATGAGGATGACGACAAGCTGAAAGTGGTGCAGGTTGTATCAAGAAGGGCAACGAGTAAAGGTGATAATTACACGAGCGACCTGTTTCGCTTAAGTGTGGATTATGTCCGTAGCCGATCCGAGGTGCAGGGAAAAAAAATCGATCATTGTGAAAGTTGCTCCACTAAAAGATGGTCCTCACAAAGATTTCGTGAGTTTATTTGTGTATTTACCACTTGATAAAACTTTTGTTTTCAAATAAACGATTGTTTGAAATAACGAATAAACGGACGAGACAAATACAAATAATATCATTTATCAGTACGAAATTTTGCCGAGATTTAAAAGTTCTCAGTACTCAGTATATATCTATAAAGATACAATAAATTTCTTTGTTTGTAATATATCTTATCAAACATCATTATTGCTCGAAAGTAAAGTAAATTTATAAATTGGCCATTTGTCGTAATAGATTGTTACATTAGCGCATTTATTAATTTCGACTAATTGTTACAGGTCATAGGCGGTGGCCTTTTTAATACAGAAGTTGCAATGATGACAAACACGTTACCGAAAATGAACCAACTTCTTGGAGATCCCAGAGCTTTGTCTGCCAAAGCTATGCATACTCAATTAAACGATACACCATTTCTAATTATGGAAGATTTAGCCGAACTAGGCTACATTATGGCTTCACGCCATAATGGTTTTGATATGGAACACAGTATAATAGCTATACAGGGCTTGGCAAAATTCCACGCTTCTTCAATTGCGATTTACGAAAAAGTATAAACTATGGACAATCAACCGTTCCAATGTTTTCCGGGGAAAAAAACTGCAGATGGCGTCAGATTAAGAGTTTTTATGTTGCGAAAAAACACTGTTTTCCGGAGACGCCTTCTGCAAGTTGCGTACTAACAAAAGAATCGACTTCTAAAGTACGATCCCCAGTTAAATAACACTTTATGTTAAACATGTTTCATTTTCAGGAACCAGCTTTGAAGAATGTGTACAACAAAGGGATCTTCAAAGTCGATCAGCCAGAGATGCAGATACAGATGAATACTTTTTTGGAGCAAAGTCTAAAAACTATCGCTGAAGAAGTATCAACGTGGGCCGAACCTTTGTCAGAGTATAAATTAACAATTTTTTAATATCATTTAGTTTTCATTGCAATCAAAAAACAATCGTTGTCCTAAGGGACGTAAAAAAAGTTTTGTTTTCGAGTTTTAAATTAAATTAAACGAAAAATTCAATCGTTCAATCAATATCAATATTTAAAGTCGAAAACGGTTTAGAAAAATATACTCGGGTAAGAGAGGAAGTTCATTTAAACATGAAAAGTTCAAATAAAATGATATAGTTAAAAGCGTTATTTCATTTATTTAGATACGCAGCGAAAATTGGAAACCTCAGCAATCACATTGACAAGCTGGTGACTGTTTTTTCACAAAAACCGGATGAATCCGAGTTTAACGTTATTAATCATGGGGACTGTTGGGTCAACAACATGTTGTTTAAATACGATTCGAACAACAAACCCATCCGACAAATCTTTGTAAGTGTGGAGATGCTACAAGTAAACGTAACGACAAAAGAGTTTGTATTTGACAAATGATTTTCTCCTCAGGTGGATTTTCAGTTGTGCAAATACGCTTCGCCGGCGTTTGATCTGCTTTACTTTTTCGGAACCAGCTTAATCGACGACGTTTACTTCAATGAAAAAGATACCCTTCGCGCGAATATCTGAACAAATTAACAACATTGATGAAGCAATTCAATTGCAAGACGAAAATTCCATCTATGGATGAACTCAAACATCATTTGAAGAAGCACGCTATAGTTGGATTGGTAGCTTCCTTCACAGTGTTTCCATTAATTCTCGTTGAGAAAAAAGATGTACTTTCGGTAGACGAGATGATACAACAAGATAAGGTTTATCGCAATCCAGGAATCAAATCTAAACGCTTTAAAGAAACCATGGCTAAGCGACTCCCAATGTATGACCAATTGCAGCTGTTTGACATATAAATTTTAAGTCAACAAAAAATATCTAATATAATATAAAGACTAATATTTATAAAAAAAATGCACTATCAAAAGTGGGAGTTTTCAAAATTGTTGAAAGTATTATTTGGTGTACAGAGAATTGTAAATATCAACATTTAAAAACCAAGAAATTACTTAAAAATGTAATTTTAGTATTTAATGATTAGAATTTGATAATTTATAAAATAAATATGTCTATTTGTATTTGTAAAAAGTAAAATTTTTACATTCGAATGTGTAAAATGTTTGACGGTGCTTTATATTAAGAAATAAAATGTTTTATTCTGATTATAATCTGTAATAAAAAAATTATTTCATTCAAACAACCTACCGATACTTCTTGAAGTTGGAGAAATTGAAAGTTCTGCGAGTGAAGTGCACGCAACTCCCAGGAGTATGAGAATCGTATAAAAAATTTTCATATTGATCATCGTCTTTTTGCCATTGAAAGTTCTGAAAGATGGAGGAAAAAATGCATCATTCATATGTAATTGACATTTTCAGTCGTTTAATTATAAAGTATTAAAAAAGAAGAAGTAAACTTGTTCTGATATAAACTTTGAACTGAAATTGAGTTTAAACTTTTCTTCTTAAAATAAAGAATCCTAAAATAACAATTCTTAAATGAAAAAAAAAAAGAAACTGATTAACGGGCAGGCTTTTTTTTCAATTCAAGAGGAAGAAATTTATATGATTTGAAATGTAGACGAAGTAAATCCGTACCTGCTTCTATTGAAATGGCCAATTCAATTCGCTATTGCTGATTGAATTAGAATCACAGCTCTAAATTGTTGTGCGAATCACATGGCAGTAAAATAAACCGTCATCCCTCGGTGGTTAACTTTTTCGTCCAACTGTACTCCCCGCAAGGCTGCTGAGAAATACTCGAACTCACTTCTCAATCATTCAATCACCAATTGATGAACAGGATCTCCTCTTAATTGTAACAACATTTTTTTGCAAAACAAGATACCGAGGTGGATGACGGCCTCTGAATGTTCCGGCTGTTTATGTGCGGTGTGCAAGATTGGTTAAGGGAAGCCGGAACGAGACTTGTACGAGTGATGCTGAGCTCGAACTGGAGCTTAAGCCAGTGCGCTGGCGTGGCGGCGGTGCAAAACGAACCAAATACAGCCTTCCACCCTCTTTTCACTGTCACACCATCAGCAAGCGACCATTACCTAGCAACGCTTTCCTCAATCTATTGCTCGTTTATAAAAGTGCAATTTCTTCAAACAATTAAAATTGTCTTGTACTTCTCCAATGACAGTGATGATTTCTATGTTAAATCTTCACTTCAACTGGAACTGATTCCATCATATTTTAAGACTCGATCAATATTTATACAGCAACTTGCTAAACCATTCAATCCGACTTACAAGCTGATTGCGTCAAAAACATTTGTTGTTCATCATTTTGCAAAGATGACTTCTAAAAAGTGTTGACAATTAAACTCTAATTTGAGACTGCCTCATTATTTAGTACTGAAAATATGTCTCAGACTTGTAAATCAGCATAACAATAGCTGATTAATGTTGAATAGCAGTAAATTAGTTTTACTTTTTTTCTCTCTTTCTCACTCGTTCTCTTTGAATGGAAACTTGAACTGTTTCGTTTTATCATCCCCCCATCAGTTTCATTCATGGTAGCCATAGTTAGAGACGCTCTTATGTCCAGAGTAATGAAATAGAAAAAGGAAGGAAACTTGGAAGGAGGAAAGAAAAATAATACGAAATGAAATATTCAGTTACTTGAAATGTGTTTTTAAGATTTGCAAAGACAAAATTTGCAAAAATGTTATCATAAAATTCTACTCTCTTTTTTCAGCAGAACAATAGGCCAATAAATAAGTACGAATAACAAAAACAGCACTGGGAATACAACTCGGCTGTAGACGTCTATTTGTTTTGATCGACCTTGATTAAAGCGCCCTAAGGAGCCTGAGTCAATCCACGCATTTTGTAATAAAATTCGACTACCTCGATGTCTTTTAGACTTTGATTCATGCAGTGCAGAAAAGTCGTTCAAAACGGCTTCTGATTCCCACACTGAAACTCTCTGGAAAAAACGAAATACGTTATTAAAAAGTTGCTAAAAGAATTTGAGGAAGTTTGAAGATTTTGAAGGAAAAAAAAAACATAATAAAATAATTACTCACAGCAGTTAAACATTTTGGTAAATTTTGAACGTTAACTTCAATTTGATATTGTAGATCAAAAACTTTCACAACGACAAATTCGCCCAAGGCGGCAAACACGAATAACATGCATCCAGCCATCCACAAGTCTAGGGCCTAGAATTAATAACAAACTTTTTTAATAAACAATCCCAATCCAATTTTCAATTTATAAACTCAATCTGAATTTAATACAACGTTATGCTTTTAATTCTGATGTTATAATCTTAAATTCTGATGATAATAATATTTTTCCTCCGATTCGCATAGTTTTTCCTTTTAATTATAAAATTTTAATTAATACTTTATGCTCAAATTCTATTGTTGGAAATTAGTTTGCAATTTCAATTTGATTACTTACTTTTACGTAAGCAACAGCAGGAATGTCACTTTTAAGACCAGTAAACATGGTAACTAATGTGAGCATACTTGTCACCAAAAGTGCAACTCGTCCCGGAATCGCATCAAGGCCTAACCAAAAGCTGAACCAGGACAAGACTACCACCAAAGTTGATGGCGCAAAAGTTTGGATGAGATGGTGACCGATTTCTCTCTCAAATCGGAAAAATACTGTTAATCTAGAAAAATTACCTGAAATTTTAACATTATCATCACACTTTGCAATTTTTTCATTTCATACTTTTTTTTATTCTAATATTTATATTAAAAAATGTTCCGTTTCACTAACCATTTTTTTCCTGAATGAAATTAGTTGTCTCTTCAATTTTCAAAGGTCTTCCGAGGTTGTATTGTAACAGTTTTAATTCAGGATTGATAGTAACTCCGGATTCTCTCCATTTCAGTCTAATTTTTTGTTGTCTATATGAAACTTTAGTTTCGTACAGAAAGAATTTTATAGTATGATTGATATTTAATTTTATATTCTATGCTGTGCATTCATTAACTTACAACTCTCGATGTAAAGCGGGCAATCCTGTACATCCATTGGATAGAGCCGAAATTCCATCTGACAAGCTATGATCGCGTGCATTCTTGCAGAATATCTGACTGTTTTGTTCTTGAATAAAGTAACAGATGAAAATTTATGATTCAATACTGCGATCTCTACAAGATTGAATTCCAATTTGTATTACATTTTTCTATCTTCAAATTCCATTCATAAATAAATAAATACTAAGTAGGAACGTGTGCATTTATAACTTTTAATCCTTATCCGAGTTATGTTTCATATTTTAGTAAATAACAATAACAAAAATGTTAGCGGAAATAAAGTTTAAAAAGAGAAAAAGAATTGAAACCTGAAATTTTTGAATTCAAAAAATATGGATCCGGTTGCCACAGATTGTCAAAAAACGCTGATGGTAGAGTGACGTGGTCGTCATCTTGTTCAAATATGTCATTTGGCATATGGAGTCTAGATTCGGTCCAACTTTGACTAATGAACATATCCACACTAAAGAATAAATAGAAAATTGAGAAAATGTTCGATAATGTTCTATCTAATTATTAAATTGTTTTTAATTACCGAAAATCCATGTCCTCGACGTTGATAGAATTTATGTCGATGACAAAAATATAGAAATCAACTACTACAGGAGTTCCTTTAACTGACGGCGGTCGGATTTCTACAATTCGAATTATTTAGTTGAAAAGTTTTGAAATAGCTGTACATTTGAGTTATTGTAATAAAAAAAATTACGACCTTTGACATAATGATCTGGCAATAAACCCTTTGGACGTAGCGAATAATTCGAAAAGTATGAAACATTTTCGATACTGAAAAGAAAATGATAATTTAATTAACTTCTCGCGTTTCGCCAAAAGTAATATTAAATTTTCGACAATTACCTTGAAATTTCTGAGGGAATAATTGCGAAAATGGAAAGTATGAAAACTACGTTCTTCATTTTAAGAGCAGTTGCAACGTTGTGTTTAATTTGACAATTGCAAGTAGATGCCGGACTTATAATTGCAGTTATACAACAGTCTAAGTCGAATGCTCTATTTTATTAGATCAACCCAATTAACGTTTTCTTTACCCAAAATTTTATGATTGTTCTGAATTAAATAAAAACAATGAATTTTCTTGTTTGCCATCGTTTAATTTTTTTATATTCCGATACATTCATAGTTTATACACTCATTCAAAACGAATATATAAAACATTATAAAAATATTACATATTTATATCATAAGGCTTAAACGGTATTTTAGTCTCTTTCATATTATAAAATTTCATTCATGTAAACTCATATGTTGTAGCAGATTATTGGATCTGATTATTCTAAATGAAAAAATATTTCATAAAATGAGCAGTCGCGTTTTTATTCTACAAAGTTATAATAAAATATAAGACTTGTACCGCATACAACTATTTTATAGAACAATATATACAAATAATTTTTTACTGACTGTTACAAATTAAGTACTTAAATAAAATACTCAAGTTTTATGAAAAGGTATAGTACAACTTTTTAGACGCATCATTAATCAAAAAATATAGGAAAACATGAAAAAAAAACACAAACAATATAACTGCAATAAACATATCAAACAAAATAAGTACAATAAAAACCTGAACAAATGAAACTTTCTACTAAATATCAGCAGAGGTTGGAATTTTTGCGCACAAAAAATCCATCATACCCATTATGGACATAAAAAATCACAAATGCGGATTATGACTATGTCGACGGGAGTCCTGTATAATATTGACTTCGTATTTCTATACCTCGTCTCCTTATCTAAAATTTTCTCAAAATGAACTTGTGAATTACAATAATGCTGTAATTATTATACAACATAATTACAAAAGTCGTTGCGGCGTCTAAAAATTACTGCACTTTTTTCACCGCTCCTTTTTCTTCATCTCCGCGCTTGCATTTTCAACCTTTAGCCTCTGCTTTCTTTCGGCATAAGCTTGTTTGCCCTAAAAATAAAACGTTAAAAAAATTAATATTTTCAACAACAATTCAATACATCATTTTTTTAAATTTTAAATCAATATTTTTAATTTTAATTAATTTTCCGTAATAAAATTAATGTGTATGGTCTTTATTATTAAATATAAGACAATTCTTACCTTTGCAATATAAGCTTTGGCGTAGAAATTGCCAAACAGAACAATGAACGAAATCATGTAAATGACAAGGGCATACTGCATCCACAATGGGAAATCACATCCTGAACGAATTCCATTTATACCAAGAATCAAAGCAGTGGTAAACTGAATGAGTTGTAAGATTGTCAAATATTTCTTCCACCACAAGTACTTTGCAACAGACGGTCCCAACGCAGCAAGTCCATAATAAGAGTACATCAAAACGTGAATGAAACTGTTAACCATAGCTGGCAAGAATGCTGCAAAAATCAGAAATAAAATTATACTTCTATTATAAAAATTATTCAATTATACCATTTGACAAAAAAAAGTTTCCCATTTTCTCGCGACAAACATTTATATTCTTTATTTTTTCAAGTCAATTTCAAACTTATTTTGAAAAATGAATAAAAAAAATAAATTTGAAAACATTTGTTGTATTAAATTCTGTTTTTTCTAACTTGCATGAAATATGAAAATAAATAAATAATAAATGTAAAAGAACTCACTCGATCCACTTGGTACCCATTTGATTCCAATCCACCACAAGGAGAACATCGTTGAATGATGGTAAACGTGCAGGAAGCTGAGTTGGTTATCTTTCTTTCTTAAAATAAAGAAGAAAGTGTCACAGAATTCCAATAACTTACTGAAGTAGTACCACCACACTGCATTGGCAATCTAAAAAATAATAAATAATTTTTTGATATCCACATTTTTGTAACTGTGAAGTCTGTGACCGAGAAAGGCTGTAAGCGAGAATAGAAAGATGAGAAGTTGCAATAACAAATTACTTTCAATATCGAAATCATTCGCGAGCGTTGATCTCGCTTGATATCAAGCATTGCACTCTCGGTGCCGGTTGAGAGAAAGTGATTTCCACTTTCAGGTTTCGATTTGAAAAATAAACTTGCAGATTTTTGTCGGATTCATTGGATTGATGAAGAAAAATCTAATTAAACGAGTCATCTTTTTTTGGTTACTTTTTAGAAAACCCGGAACAGACTTTTATAAAACTTTGTAACTCCAACTTCGTCCATTTTACTATTATTAATTTTGTAAAACACAGAATGGAGTTTTTATAATCAAAGTTAAATTTAAACTTTGTATAATTTAGTGTGAATAATTTTATGAAATCCTTTTAGTTTTTTCAATATTTACTAATTACTTTGTAAAAATGAAAAAGAATTGAAGAATGAGAGAAGAGAAGGATGAAGAAATAAAAAATATATCTCACCAATAACTCATCAGGACGAGTGATTTGCCTTATAGGCTGGCAGACATAACTGTAACGTAACCGTGTCGAGGCAAAGAAGAGCTGTAAAAGAAAGAATGAAATATTTTAACTTGCAGTCAGTGTGAATTGTTTAAATAAATGTCTGGTAAATATTTGAAGCACGTATGTTACGTGTATCTTGATCTAAAGAAAGGAGGAGAGGAGAAAGTAAAGGCAATGCTTTTACATTGACCTTTCCTCTGCAGAAAGATTATTTTCTAAGTGTCTATACCACAGTGCGAAAACACTTTCACCTTGATATGTTTGCCTACACATTTAATCTTGTAGGAAAATTTTGGATTTTCAATTACTAACACGCCTTCAAGTGTGATAACAAACGTCCGGTACAAGATTATTAGTATTTGCAAATATTTCTTTGCGAATTTCTTTTTCTTTTTCTTTTTCGATTCTGTTGATACATACCTGAATTGAAATATATGCATTAAGGAGAGCCATCGCTAAGTTATATGGTACCAGGGCCCATGTTAATTTAAAGGCTTTTCTCTTCCTCATGAGTTTTGGGCCAGCCCAAACGATAAACAGGTATATGATCGTATAGATTATTGTTGGTTTTGGTGAATCTACGAGAAGCCATCCTCTTGTTCTCTCATCTGTGAATCAAAACCAGTTACAACGTGTTTCACCTTTTTTATGTACTTTTTTTTATTTTACTGGTAAATTTCTATTTCAGAAAAATCATTTTACCTGACAGTGACAATGTCCATAAATAATAATCATACACGTCATGAACGAACGCAGTTGTTGAATTAAGAAGGTTTGCCATTGCCTAAAAATGAGAATACACAATTAATGTAAATTATAAGAAAGTTTTTTCCCTCAAAATTACAAGTCAAAGTTGATGAATATAATAGTAAAATCACAAATAAAAATGTACAGTTCGGTATGAATAATTTTGGACACATTTTGAAAAAATTCACTATTGGAAAGTAATATTTTTTAATCGAAAAATGAAAATATAGGACTTGTCAGGTTTTACTTTGAAAATCATTTTTTTAATTAAAATTTAATGGTAGGATTGAAAATAAAAAGATTTTGAATTTAGCTATTACCAAATAAATTAAAGTAAATTATTCAGCAATATGTGCAAACCGTAAAGAATCGATTTACACGCGATGCGCGTAGTAATTTCACTTTAACCATAAGCAGTCAGTTGAACGTGACATTGAAGATAGAATAACTGAGTTAAGCAAAGAATGTTAGGCGCGTAAAACGGTACCGCAGCTTCAGTAGAAAGTGCAATTCATAACTGGTAAAAGGAGACCCAGAATAAAGATACCAGAGTGAATGCGTGTTACAAACGTGTGAAGTCGCGTGACAAGCCAATGTCATTAACCTTACGGCTATTTACTTTTTTTATTTATTCCTTCAATTATTTATCAACTTTTTATATTAGATTTTTATATTTTGGACTCGCTATATAAATTCAAAAGTCCAAGCTAACAGATTGGCCAATTTTTCGCTTGTTTAATGAAGAAAGTTTCGTACAGAAATCATTTATGTCTGAGAAAAAAAAAGCTTCCTTTTTTTCATCAAAAGGAAACTTTTTTTTCGCAAAAAAGTGTCACGGTGATTATTCTTGTATTAAATGATAATCAAAATATTTTCACCGCCATAGAGGATTCGCACATCTGGCGATGACAAATCAAAGATTTAGACATCGTACAGTAATTATTGTGTAAAGCAATGACGAATTATCAGAAGGCCAATGGAAATTATAATAATTACAAAATCAAAGAGGAAAAAATGTTTAATTACTCCCGTCTTATAAACGATTTTGCAGTAAAAAAATTAAGGTTCTGCTTTTCTTGTAAACGTTCGAACAACTCATCCTTCCAACTTTCCTTTCATTCCTGACGAGAGAAATTTTTACTCTGTAGTTTGACACGTAATAAGTTTCTTATTAGAGTCCACGTTATTCATATGTAACTGCACTTTCATTAGTTTTGTGGGTTTCAAATTTGTAGAAAATTGACATGTAAAGAAAAATTAATTTCATCATTTTTCATAACTTAAATTGTATACACTTTATACGAGTGAAACTAAAAAAAAAAAATATATCACATTTCTCTTCCTGATAATCTTCCAAGTTGTATGATAATTTTACAATGCAAATTTGATTGAAATATGCCTCGGTTGCAAAACATCCTGTAAATTGAAATAAAAATATACTGAATGAAAATAAGAGTTTGAAAACGTACCGAGGAATAAAAAATCTTCTACGGTGTTGTGGAGTAGGTAAATCCGAATGTCCAGGTTGTGAACAAAATTGTTTGTTTAAAAAAAAGGTGCGATGTTGAAGCGTCAAAGGCACATGGCACACAGGATTGTGAATTCGTTTTGGATCGCGCACGAAAATCCCGGAAACTGTGTCGATACAACTGTGTTCACCAAAGTGGCAGCGAGGCAACTCTCACAAGCTGATGTACTTTATAAGTTTGGTCCAGCTGAAGAGAGCTGGCAGAGTTCGAACACTAACGAGGCCAAAGAATAAAGATGTGGGGATAACTCTTGTTGGAAATAAGACGATTACCGTTCTCTCAGATGTCTCGAAAACACCCTTCCATCGGAGTCCCCTCTTAAAACAGATTTTCGTTTATGATGCTGGCCTCTTTCGAATCGAGAGAGTCGCATTCTTCCATGCATATTTCCTCATCATAATTTTATCATTTTTGTTTCATCACAATATTTTAAACTCCCCAAATTTTTTTTTCTTTTTGCAAAACCAAATTTCCAAATTAACTCCTTGTCCTCCTTACAATCTTTACAACTTACACCTCTATAGTACAAGCGAAAAGTTAATTCGCAACAATTGTAATTGTAATTAATTTATGATGAATTAATTGGTTCAGACAAATTTCATTTGAATATTTAAATTTTTCCTCGAGGAGGCTCTTTTTTCATCTCATTCACCGTGACAATAAGCGATGATTATATAAAGTGGCTGATCGAATTAATTCTAAATAATAATGACCCTAGCTACACGGTATTCAGTACAGAGATACCGTAACGGCCACGACTATAGCCTCTCTGTAACGTTTTCTTATCATTTGTTACTTTTGATTATAATGTTCTGATAAAATTGAAATATTGATAATTTTCTATAAGATTGTGAATACATTTAGTTTGTTGAGTGACTTGGACATGTGTGCATGTCTGTGGAAATTGCGCTTTTCGATCGAATAACAAACGCGTTTATTCTTCTCTCTCTCTCTTCAAATCACAATTTTTCTGCAAATACTCTTGCGAATTATGACTGTTCTCCGTTTTATCAATTTTAAACTGCGGAACGATTAAAAGGATGTGGATAAAACAAATGCCATTGTTGTAAATATAAAATACAAAGGTAAATAAATAAAATTTATACCATTTTATTCATAATTAATCAAAGAATACAATATTTGGTACGGTAAACAATTTGCGTCCTTTTTATTTATGATGGATTTTTCCATGAATTGTAAAAAATATGAATTATTGAATAAATAAAAAGAAACTCTCGTAATTTCAAAAATGTGAATCGAGCATTGAAAAAATCATGTCACAATTAAAATAAACAACAGAATACATTTTTCCTGTTTATATTATTTAAACGGAACTTTTTTATAACAATAGTACAATCTTGTCTTGAATAAATAAAAGTGAGGCATGGTCGAGATCTAGCTTACCGAGACACGCTTTCAATTTGTAATTTAAAATGTGAATGCAGCTGATAATAAGAGATAATAGAAAACACATCTCAATAATTCAATTGATAAGAAAAACTTTAATTAAAATATCAGTTCCGAGGATTTGTCAAATAGATCGTTCTAGTTTTAATCAATAAAGATTCAAATGAAATATAATTCAATAAGAATGAAAAAACAGACAATGAAACTACACACGAATACTTATCGTTTTAAAACATTGACTCTTTATAGGGTAAAGACTTCAATTTAAGTTAATTTTGTTGAATCTTCAGAATTGTAACCATAGAATAATCAGATGAAAAATATGTCTCGAAAATACTTGATTATCTTAGTTGAATAAAAAATCGTTTGTGAAACTAGGTGATTTCATTCTTTAGACATTCGTTTATCTATTTTTCATTAATTTATCATCGTAACAATTTTATTGTATAAAAATTTTTACCAAAGGTAAGTTCAACCACGAATTTAATAATTTTATATTTAAAAGTAATGAAAACGTTATAAGAAAAAAAAAGATTTTCAATAATAAAATGATAATTTACTAGATGGGTTGACATATTTTAGATAAGTATAAAGGGTTGAAAATGAAACTGCAATTAATATTATAATTAAGAAAGATGTTTTAATATATTTTCTTTTTTTTATAGGTTGGGTGGAAATCAAAAGAAAACTTTTTGGTTTAATATTACAAACAACAACCGATCATGGCAGTAAAGGAGTGGTTTCGAAAACTGCAACCAGTTCAGCTTTATTTGATCTTATTTTTCACTTCGGCATTTTTTATTGTAGAAATTGTAGCCAGCTACATAACGCACAGTCTAACATTACTTCTAAACGCTTATCACATGCTTTGTAATATAATTGCACTAATCGGCTGGATCGCTTCGATTAAGGTAATTTTTATTAAGACAAAAGCAATGTTTACTTTTGTTATCAATGTGAATTTTTTATCTTAACTAAAACAAATGTTACAATTTTTCAGTATAGGAAAAAGGATTTGGTGAGTTTGACCAATGATAATTCTCGAAATGCTGTGCCATGTACTAAGGAAGAAACTGAGTCTCTGACTGAGACGAATTTGAAAAAGGTAAAAACAACGTTTTATTTCGCTGCATTGAAAAAAGTAATGTTGCATTTGCCTGAGTGGAATTTATTTATTTAATATTAAATTTCATGTTAGGAATCGCAGTCGGAAAGAAGAATGAAAAACACTTTTGGCTGGGCGAGAATAGACGTTCTGACAATGTTGGTTTGCTGCGTCTTTTTAACTTCACTCTGTTTTTCATTACTAGTCGAAGCTTTACAAACTTTAATTCATATCGATCATCTTGATGAAATGCATCATCCATTACCGGTAATGAGTATTGGAGCTTCTGGATTACTCTTAAATGCTTTTTGTTACATCACAATCGGAGGATACACATTTAATCAAGGAATATTTTTGTACATAACTAAAAGTGGAGAAATCATTTTGAAAAGGTGAGTTTGATTTAAACTGATCGAAACTGATCAAAATTAAAACAATTTCTGTATACTTTTCACAGTTTTGTCAATTAAATTTACGAACAAAAAAGTGAACGATGCAATTTACAATGTAAATTAAAAAAAATAGATGTAAAAATACAAGTTGTGTTTATGTTTCACTTGTTAAGAATATTGTTGAATTATATTTTAGTTTTCTTTTAATTTTTGTTTGATTGCATTTCAGGAGTATTGGTAGAAAACCAATCGAAGTTGGTAAAGAAAACATATCCGTGAGACTCAACTCACTTCGACTACCACAATCGCAAGGATTATTTGGCATGTGTCGTGATGTCTTAGGGTGTGTTTTTGTGATGATCGCTTCCCTCATTGTATACTTGACCGAATCTTCTTTCGCCAAGTTTGTAGATCCAATTTTTGCCATTGTTTCCGCTATTTCGTTGCTTCTTTTTAGTTTGCCTTACAGTAAGTTTAATTCTTATCTAACCAATTACACAAATTTTTTTTTCATTTTTCCCACCTTTTTATTCGACAGTTTTTATTAAAAAAAATGTGTGTTTCAATTTTTCTAACAATTTTTATTATCTGGTTGCAGTGAAAGAATCAGGATTAATTTTATTACAAACGATACCAAATCACATCAATATAGATTCTCTGAAAAAAGAAATCCTCGAAACATTCCCAGGAATTGTCAACGTACATGATTTACACGTGTGGCAATTGACAGAACAAAAAGTTATATCGACAGTCCATATCATATTCCTCGACCCGAAGGTTTATGGTAATATCATCGAATCACTGAAAATATTTTTCAAAGAAATGGGAATCACCCAAGTTACCATTCAACCTGAATTTTACAAGGTATTTACAGATATATATCATTTTAACTGGCAATACTTCATCTTAGATTTTCATTTACTGAAATTTTTGTTAAATCTAGATTTTAACTTAAGTGAATTTTCTGACCAGAAACTTTTTTCTTCTTCTTTTTTTTCTTTTATTACAACTTTATTTTAATATAAAAAGTTCCAAAAAGAGCGGATGAAAGTTTTCTCATGGTGAGAAGTTTGAAATTCCGTTCAAATCGATTTTTCTTGTTTTTCTCACAAACCTTAAATTGATATGCTTTTAGGGTCTAATTACCATACCAAATTTCGTTAAAATCGGTCAATTTTGTTTTTCAAATATTCAAAAAGAAAAAAACAAGTTGAGCAATGTCGCTTTTTTCAAAGGAAAAAGTTTAGATACTTTTTTACGACATCTAATTTGAATTTGTCTACTTTTTCCAGATGAAATCAGAGATTCAGAAAAATGACTGCCTAATTCAATGCCGAGGTGAAAACTGTCGCCAGTCGCAGTGCTGTTTAAAAGAATTCAATCACTCCGAGACAATTTTCGAAGACGCTGTGAACAACGAACAAACGAGACCGTTACAGGCGGAAAAAATAAGTCAGCTCGATAAATCAGAAAATAACGTTACGGAAAAATCAGACTGTGATATAAATTTAAAACAAATTACTCCAACCGACGAATCGAATAAACAAATGTGTCAAGTGACAATAGAATTTCGTGAAAAATAGGTTTCATTAATCGATGCAAAATAATGAAACACTGTTATATTTTATTTTTTACGAATTTCTTAATCAAGATAATAGAATGAAAAAAAAAATTATTTTACTTCATTAAATAACTTTTTTTACTTACCATAGTTCCCGTTTTTCGCCTCAAGCTGCAGACCAAATATACTCTTCGCAGAAAAAAGAAAATGGAAATAATGTAAAATCGTCCGTTATAAACTCTAGTATTTAATTATTTAAACATTTTCACAACACTGCGATACGCAACAAATTATGCGATGAGTAACTCTTATATAAAATATATATTTTGTCAACATAAAGCTTAATACAAAATGTCAAATAGGGGTGTCTGGTAGTTTCAACAATTTTGAATTACTAATTTTTAAATATAGCTGAGTATCATAAGTTATTATTAAGTATAAATTAATAAATCAACTATTAATTTTTACCTAAGACAAAATTTATATTTACTCTAATCTGCAAAATCTGAACTAGTTAAATGAATTTTTTTGTTCTCGTTTTAATTACTGATGGCGTCTGTAAGGATGATAATTATTGTGTTGTGTGTAGGAGATTCGTTGCGGACCAGGCGTATCACTATTGGATATGATTGTGGGGATCTCGTTGAATTTCTGTCTAGGAATTATCGAATACTCTGTGGACAAAAAAAACGTTGATTTGAGTTAAACGGTTGGTGTCAAAACTTGTCTGACAAGCAAACACAATAAACATCTTGTTGGAATAACAAAAAATTGCATATCAATTTCATATTCATTTCGTGAAAATTTATCAGGGACCTTGAAAGAAATCAAATATTGAAAAAAATCCTATTTAAATCCTATTTATTTTTTTATTCTTTATGTAATCGAATTTAATCTCAAAGTATCACTTGCTTTTCAATTTACTTAAATATAAATAATTTATTTGCATTGTAATTACCTGCAAGAGCGAAAAGCGGCAGAAGAAGATGCCATAATTGCTGAGTATATGCCTTTAATTGCATTTCAAGATTACACCAAACTTACACGTAAACTGGATATTTGTTCAAACTTATATTCTACAGATAAAACTGAACTTAAAGACTAAATTGAATGAATCAAATGAAATCTTTCGTTTTTTGTTTGTTTCAAAACGTTTAATGTTTTTCAATTGAAGAACTTCGAGGTAAAATTAATTGTCATCCCCCTCTCTAGATATGAATGTCTTAGAGAAAGTGTGCGCGAAGAAAAATAAAGTTGACCATTAAGGATGCAAATCCTGGCTTTGGCAAGATGTCAAATTAAACTCATTGGCTACAATTTATAGTGCGATTTGGCTTAAAAATAGATAATCTGCTATAATCTACATCACAGTTAATCTTAATTAATAATTATTAATTAATCAACTTATTGATGAGAAACGACAGAATGCAAAACACCAATTGAATATTTTTCGTTCAGTTCATTCTTAATTCAAACTTTGAGGAGAGGGAAAAGGAGGAAACAGAGTTTGAGTATAAAAGTTTGCAGGCAACAGCTTAAAAAGTTGGATACTTGAATCGGGGTGGAATATAATATAACAATGATAAAAATGTGTTTATGTATATACGATTATAATAATTATGCGATAATTGTTTCAAAGTCAGTATCATGTGTATATATAGCATTATGCACGCATACATGCATCTGTAAATGCATATACGAATTTTGTACACATATATACCGTTTACATTTATGATATTTTTAAGGTCACCGTGATTACTAATTTAAATCCTTGTCCATGATTTTATGTACTTATTATCGATATAATTGCTTCCCATTATATCAGATTCTTTAGCTTAAACTTACGTCTCTAATAGCTATTGAACCGTATAGATTATGTTCTTTAATCGGATAATGTTATATTGTTAACATATAATCATAAGAATAATAATAGTGATAATAATAATAATTATAATCATAAATCGCAATAATAGAGATAATGCGCTTTGGCCTGGAGCACAACACTACTAAAACACAAAATATTTGACTCTTTTTTTTTGCTTTTTGTCAATCTTCTGGTCACAATTGCAAACATAAGTTTAGCATGACACCTTTTCCGACCATTTCCAACTTGGTTTCATGCGTGGAATTGAAAAATTTTTGTAAGTATTTTTTTTTTTTTTTTTGAGTCGAATATCCTGGTTTGTATACAATATTAAAAACAACTATTTATTGATATTGGTTTTTTTGCAATGAGCGAGCGTAAAAGGACCTCAAGTACAATAAATATACTCGTCGCAACTTATAACAATAATTGCATGTATCCGTAAAACTATTAAATATATGCTATTCATATGCAGGGGCACTATCTTACAAATACAAATCTAAAAGTTACAAGTATACAGGTGTCGTCTTTAATTACAGTTTACAATTCATTTGTCTTTTTTTTTTTCTATCTTCATTATCATCTTTTTTGTTCGCAATATTTTACTTTTTATTATCATTGTCGACAAAATTTATAACGTTTGTCATTAAAGCAACTGCCGATCGTTTTGTTCGACTCGCAATTACAAATGCACTTGTTTTTTTTTTCATTGTTATCATGTTTTTAACTATTAGTATCGTTTTTACCATTATCCCCCAGTTTGGAAATAAGTGTTTCTTGATTTTTCAAATGAAAAAATTGTGTACACAGTTTGACATGGCACCGACCGACATGAAATACCATTGAATTGACCCGAAAAAATTGTTCAGTGGAAGACATGCAAATGTGTAATTTCCATTTTTAAAAAAATAGCCCATCTTGTCCTACTTTGTATTTTTTGTTTTGTTTGTTTGTTTTTCCTTTTCAACTCTAGTCAAGCACCTTCGATCTAGTCACTGTTTTCGTTAATTAACTCCCATTTTTTTGCAGTGTCTAACTTGTAATTCGGTTCTTGTTTTTTTAAATTGCTCACATTAGCTTATCATTGTAAAGGTTCAAAAATCTTACGACTTATTCGAGTTTATCAAAAACTGTTATTAACTGAGGTACAGGGAACATTTGAAATTTGATAATGTCTTGTTTGTGAGAAAGTTGTCAGTGTGCATTGAACCTATCACGACGTATCTAGTAAATGCACCCTTCCAATACTGGAATTGGAATACTTATGTAAGTTCGAAGACATGGATCAACTAAGAATCATATGACCGAAAAAAAAAGAAAGAAAGTCTCTCGATGAAGAAAATAAAAACTAATGGTGTGAAATTAAGAAATTATACTGGCAGTATTTTCATTATTTAGAGAAAAACGTAAAAGGGTATTTTGAAGCGGTTTCGTTTTTTTTTGTTTTGTTTCTAAAGCAAGAATTTTAAATAACCTTACTTATTCTCTACAGGCAGTCTTTGTTTAACGGGTCAATCAAGCTCCTTGAAAATTGATTTAAAACGAAATATAGCAGTAACACTAAGTGATAATGGTTGGTCTTACTTTTGTATTTTTCCCCACCTTTTCCCATCCCATCAGTCGTCTTAATCTATAAATTTATACAATATCGTACGATTACTCAACGAAAAAGAGTGAAATAAATTAAATGACAAAAAAGATAATGATACGAGAAACAAGGGCGAACTATTTTAAAATTTGACTGTACAAAGGAACACTTAAAATTTTCGTACTAAATAACAAGCTTAGGTGATTCCGCTGATGAGGAAATCATACAGGGATTAATTAGTTATCGCTAAGAATAAAAATTCATTAACCGCTTCACTTTGATTATTAGTTATTTTATCATTTTAACAAGTTTATCATTATATTGTTAGAGGAAATGTCGAACGTTAAGACCGTCGTTAACTAAATTGATTGAATTAAATATACGAACAACAACCCTGAGAGCAATGAAAAATATATTTGTCCCTATCAGCTAATCATCACGGTGATATAAGTTTGCTTGCATTTTTCATTGTACCACTTATTATTGATTAAAAAATATGTGTAATATCTTGTTTAATTATAGGTAGACTATTTTATCATTATTCAATGAATAAATCACGATTTCCTTATCTCGTCACTTGCTTTCTTTCTTCTTCTTTTTTTCGTATTTAATTCCGGACACCAGTCAAACTATTTGACTCAACAATCAATATCATTTATTTCATAAAAACAGCCCCGCTAATCAAGAGACTTATATGTACAACGCGGTACCTTTTACGTCGCCTCTAAAAATCATTAACTTTCTTACATTCGGAATCTTTGTTTACTTATTATTTCTTCTTTTTTTTCTTCCACCGTTTCTTTTTTTCCCTTTTATAATAAATAACTAATTTTAATTGTTTTATCACTGTTCACCCCGCAACGAACCCTAAATTGTATTTCTTAATCGAATTTGTCATTACCTTTAATCCATTATTTAACCATAGTCTCTGCTTACTTTTTACGTATTTTCATTTCTTTGTTACACTACTAATTAAAGACTTCATTATCATTAAATGTAATTATTACTTTAAAAACTCTTTGCATTTAAATCATAAAAGATCATAATCACGAGGAATAAGATAATAAAAGCCGTACCAGCTAATTTTTTTCTTTTTCTGCATTACATTCACTATTTAAATTTATTTTCCATTAAAATTATTTCATCTTTTTTATTCACCTAATTAAAACCTCTGGCATTTAAAACTTCCCTTAACATAATACTTTGTCTTTTTTTTTGTCTTATCTTTATTCTTGGCTTTAACTTTTAATTATTTGTAACATTTAACAGTGGTCCGCTTATGCTTGTGTCATAGTGTGTATGTCTGTGTGTGTTTCGCGTGTCGATTTGTATTTGTTTGATTGAGCTCCAAATCCTTGTTACATCGATACATTTATATTGATTTCGTTCGTCGATTTTATTTTTTTCATCATTTCTTGAATAACTTCTTTCAAAAAATATCACAAGCCGAGTTTAGAATTGAATGTACATTACAAGTTCTATAACTCTTTTCTTGTTGGCGTTAACTATTCGAGGAGGATAAAATTAATTTTACATCATTATTATTAAAAAATGAAAGAAAATTACATGATTATTTACAATTCTGACTGTTTGAAAAGTGATTGTATCAAAAACGATTTACAAAAGGTTGGGGATCAATTAAACGTCGATGGAAGAGATTAAATCCTTGCCCTTAATAAAACAGATCGGTATCAAAAAGATTTTGTTTGTTTGAAATGTACAGTGAAAATATAATTAATTACACGTAACAAGAGCGATTGGACGTTTTTGCACGGCTCGTTTGCTTGAAATAATTTCGATCGAAGAGGAGTACTTCTCGTTTATTATTAAAATCTATGGTAAACCCTATAGAGTAAATATAATAATTAAGTCATACATTTAATCAGGTAAACTTTTCAGACTAGTGCCCCCAGATATGATAACTTTTACCGGCGCAAACCTCGACTCCTAACCTCTGCCAACTTTTTCTCTCTTTTTTTACATATTCTAATATTAGTTAATCACATCACTTTTTAATTCTACTGTTTACAGCTCTCACTCTAGTGTATCTAAAATTGAAAAACGCTTTTAGGCTTATTACAAGTTCATCTTTTGTCGATAGGCGATAACATTACAATTAAAAAAAACGAAGGCTGCCTTACTTAAAAAATTTCATCTTATACGATTGTATATTGTAATTCTAAATTAAAAAGACGAGATTAAAACAGAAAACGATCAACAATGAGAGTTCAATAAAGAATATAAAAAAAGTGAATAGGAAAAACTCGAACTCGCGCACTCTCTCATTCACTCGCTCACTTAACCCGAGTTTTTCAATTGTCCCTCCTATTTTGGTTGGCTTTTAATCTAAGTTTACTTACACGACTGGTAAAACGTACGTAAATACAAAAATGTGTGAGAGATCAACCAGCTTAGAACCGAAAATAAAATTAGAAATAAAAATGAGATAAGTCGCATTTAATCCGATACTAACTAGAGGTAACGTTAATACTAACGAAATCTGCCCATTGATCATGATTGTATTCGATCCACAATTCCTTTTCCCATCTTTTACTCCCATCAGGATTTCATTTTTGCAACCACAAAAAATGTACTTCAACTATAACAATGAACGGAGGCAGAGGCAAGGACTACGCTGGGTTTGCGCGACGTTTTTGCCCTTTTCTTTTTCATTAAAATTATCCTCTTTTTTTCTAGTTCAGAGATAAAACTTTATTTTTACGTTTTTTCTTTTCTTTCCTTGTTGCTTTCACATCATTTTTATTGGCTAGTTAGTTACTTGAAAGACTGAGTAGTTATTATCTAAAATATGTAAATTTGCTATGCTTTTGTTTAGGAGTTACAATTTGTAAAATTAAATTTAAATACAAGATAATCAGACTTATAGCAATACGATAGCGGAGAAGACGAAAAATTATAATTAAGGTACACACTGTATATATAAATATATCGTAGAGAAAGACAGAGAAAAAAGAGAGTGGGGGAGAGAGAAAGAGCGAGAGATCCGTCCTAAGCTGCTAATAGTGTTGAAAAAAATGATCAGGCTATAAGAAACTAAATAGAATATATTTAGCAAGTTGCTGAGTGATTGCAGCGCCTCTCTTGCGCTCCACCTTACTTTCTCTCTCTCTCTCTTTCTTTCCCACCCAACTCCTTTCTCTCTCACTCTCTCTTTATTTGTTTCAATCTTTCTTATCTTTAAACTTTTACTCAGCCTTGAACTTACAAACTTAACACAAGTCTCTTGTTTATTCTAGGTATATTATCTACCGCGACGTTGCAGGTTTATTATCGAGGATGCTGTGCAAAATTGTCGCGCCACACAAATTTTTTTGCTTCATTTTGTGCACGTTTGCGTCATTGATTTTTCCCATTCATAGCATTTCTTGTTCTGGTATTACTCCTTTTTTTTTCTCAATTGAACGTCATTTAAGATTACGATTATTACTTGAAAAATTTGTTTGATAAGTTTGTCTGGGTAGCAACAACATTTCGCTCGTCGCGCAGTTTACTGTTTAATATAAGTGCTTTACGCTCGCTCACTCTTGGCGTTTGCTCTTGTAACGAAACAACATGACACATGATTAATCGTCAAAAATTAATTTGCCTCATTTGCTCGTTACTATGTCAGTTTTTATAAACCTTTGTGCTCCCTGCCTTTGAATCTCAGCGCAGGAGCTTGTCGCTTGCTCTATGGTTGCCGCTCGATTTCGTTCGAGGGGGGGGGGGGCGAGGAAAAAAGAGTATTTGTCAAGTGATAAAATAAATTCAAAGATTAAAACAATTTGTCCTATAAATAATGATATTTTATTATTATTGTTGTATATATCAAATGCAGGCGGTATAAAATTCAAGTCAGCGAAAAAAATTATCGTTCAACAATTAAAAGAATGAAAAATAACAAGCTATTCAAAAAAATAGTGAAGAAAAAATCGTGTCGTTTGGAAATTCATTAAGTCTACACACAAATAAAATTATTGATTAAATATTGGATGTCCCTATAGTCCAATATAAATTAATCCATGTCGGGTTAAAAATTTCAAATTTGTGGGAGTCGGTCAACCGAAGGGCAAGGTCGAGCTGCGTTCAGCGCATCACTCCGTCGCAAATTATTTAAAATGGTCATGAGGTGGGCCACTCTTTGAAATCAAAGCCTTGCTGGGGCCCCGGTTTAGGAGCACTGGCAGCATACCCACCTTGGTTGGTATCTCCAGCTTGGTAAGACCTCTGGGGATAGGTCGTGTCAGCATAGCTGCCATATCCAGAATAAGAGTAGTCCGCAGTTTTAGCCGAGCTTGTGCTCGATCCTGGTGCTCCCGATGCTGTTGTTTGCCGGGAGTACATGTCACCTACAACAATTTGCTCCATTAATCAAACTTATTCATTCAAATCACTTTTCATTTCTCATTTCTTTTTGTCTCAATTTTGCTTTTGACATATTGAATTTTTATTGGAAAAATTGTTAAAATTAATACTGAACACCAAAAATTGAGAAAACATTTTCTCGATATTTCTCTTCAATTTTTTTTTGTTTTGTTTGAGGGACTAATGCCAATACGCCACGAAGCACTTGAGAAACAAGCCAAAAGCACACTACAAAGAAAAACAGTCACGTGTAACATGTAGTGTAGTTTGAAAAAATGAACAAATCCTGCTTAAACTTTCTTGTTTTTTTTTTTTTTCATTAAATTTTCTATGTTCGTTTTGGTTTTTATTTACACCATAAACTTTCGGATGAAATGTGTTTATATACATTTATGAGTGGGTTAAATTGTTACCATGCCCAGGAGATGCTTTTACATTGCAGAAAGAAAATACTATAGATAATAATTGTAAAAATATGAATTCAAGCAAATCTATCTTGAGTGCATGTTCTGTCTTAAGATATAATTTTCTTATTTAAATGAGATTTTCTCTCTTATTCAATTGTTTCTTATGAACTTCTTTTACTGATACATTCTTAACCCGTTGATGTCAACTTTTAAACGTCAACGGGTTGAATAAAAGTCCGAAGTTGTATATACAATGCTTAAACACTTTTTTGTTCAACTCATAACTTTTATTAAATAAGTTCTAAATGTTTATATCTATGTTAAAAAAAATTGTAACAATAAAATCTGGAGTGACGTTGAATCCAACTGAACTACATACAAAAGGATCCTAATGAATAAAAATGATATAAATATAAAAAAAATAAAAAAAAAATCTTAATTCCTAGCTCTATTCTAAGATTGTTTCAACAGATAAAAAATTGAGTGTTGTGGTAACTCGGATTTGATCTAAATTCTATTTAAAAAAATACGAATATGATTAATCGCGTGACACAATAAACAGGTACGAAACATTCAGTTTTTCACAAACAGAGACAAATAATGTAGCGTGAGACCGTGTAGAAATAAGTTGATTCCCAAAAATAAAGATATATATAAAAGTAACGAACAAAATGAATGTTAACAATCGATAATTCAAAACAAGGAACTCTGAATGCGAGAAAGAAGCGGACGCAGGGTCACATTTTAAATGGAACATATTTTCTCTTCTTATTCTCAAACTTTTGTTCGGACCAGAATGAAGAATCGACATATTTTTTTTTCTCAGTTTACAATTTTACAATAATCTGAAAAAATTGTCTGTAACCAAAACAAAAGGACCAATTAGAAACTAAAAAGACATTTTTTTTCTATTCTGGTCTGGTATTGAAACTGAGATCGCAATCAGCCCGAAGGGGAGGACAGGGTTCATGATGGGGGGAGTTAAAAGGGTCGGGAAAGTTACGTTCCAAATTGCGGGCTAATGATTCCGTTTAAAATGGGACTGGGACGCGTTGTAGGCTGGGCATAAAGTAAAAAAATAAAGGTATAGAGATTGTTTGACTGTTCTGAGTGTGAAACTCACCAGCGGGGTTCGAGTTGGAGTTGGGCTGCGAGGAGTTGGGTTGAGGGGGCTGCGAAGGTTGGGTGCCTGGGGGTGGCCCGTTTTGCGCCATGTTCCATGAGTTCCATGAACCCCCAGGCCCCCCGCCCGCAGCCCCGCCAGTACCCGGGTTGGGCCCGTAGCCCCCAGATGCAGCCGCTGGCCCACCTGCGATCATTAACCACATTCTATTGCCACACCGTCTCATCTTCTTTCTCATTATTTTTTTATCTCTCTCTCTCTCTCTTATTTTATTAGTTTCTTCTCGCTCTCGCTCTCTCTCTCTCTCTCTTCATCAACTCCCTTTTTATTAAACCCTCTCTCTCAATTAAGAGACCCTGTTCATCAACCGAACTCCCTTTCATAACTATTGTATTTTCTTTCCTCATTTAATTCCCTCCAAAGGCATATTTAAATTTCTCTCATTCACACAATTGTATAAGCAGGACGGAAAAAGGTAGGGGGTGGAGGAGGATCGGGGTTGTGATTTGTTTCAATCGGTGTCTTTTTTTTTATTGAAAACATTTATTTTTCGCATTGTCCTACTCTTATGCCGAGAGTGTTCGCTTAAATGAAAAAAACTTAAGTTTAAAAAATTAGGAGTTAGTAAAGGGGGTTATGTGGTGAGTTTCAGAAAAATACAAGATGAAAATTGATTTTTTTTTTTTTTTTTTGTATTGAAATGTGTGTAAATGATGGATCATCATGTTACAGAAGAATGGTATAATGTTTAACAAGGTTTGT
>JAAMPD010000545.1:0-46243 GCA_025266255.1 Trissolcus basalis | reverse complement strand
AAAATCCCGCGAGCCGTCGGCAGCTATCTCTGCCGAAAGGCTCCGGTGACCGTGTGACCAAAAGTAGAAATAGGATATTTAGTAATTTATTTATTATTAACAATTTGGGTTATGCGGGGCATAACAGAGTTGTTTGAGTATCACACTTATCCCCAGGTGTCATGTTTACCCTAAGGTGTCAAATTTTCCTTAGTAAAAAAGATCATATATTGCCCATTTAAAAAACATATATTGACAATACATTGACAACCTATTGTCAATGTAAGAACAATATATGATTTATTGAAAATAAAATATTGACAATATATGATCCTTTTTACTAGGGTTACCCAAATGGGAAATCTGAAATTCGAAAAAAAATGTTGAGAAATTGAAGGTGAAGTTTTGGATGAATAGTTGGTTCTAAAAAAGTTGGTTTGATAAAATAGATAGCTGAAAATGAGAAGATCAAACAATCTGGCATCGAAAAATATCCGCTTTAGAATATTGGGTAACGTGGAGCGAGCGATGGGATCGCGACCCGTACGAAAAAAAGGGCTCACAAAACGAGAAAACTGGAAAACGCAGAATCAGCGATGCTTAACTCACGAGCTCAAATTATTTCTCTCTCTTTAACGGAATTTTTACTCCGAATACTTTTCCTGCAAGAAAATGCTCGTAGAATTTCAAGTGATGTTGCTATATAATATCATGTTCGACTTGGCTCTTGTAATTCTCATCTTCGCATCGACTATAATTTTTGTTTACATTTTTTGTGTTACATTTTTCGTTTGTTATCCATCGACCGATTGAAACGATCATAATAAAAGTTGCCAACTCAAAATTAATCTGATGAAGAAATGGAGAACAAAGTTTTTGATTTAACCTCAGGTATTTTTAATTTGTTTGAATTTGCTCGGAGTTTGAATTGAATAAATATTAAACGTTCGAAGATCTTCATGAAAAAAAAGGGAAGTAAAATATGAACACCCAATTATTTCCAACGTCTCATTCAAGTTGAGCTTAAATTTCGTTCTTTTTTTAGTGCGAGAACGAAAAGGAACGATAAATTTTGCCACGTCGGAGCTTTACATCAATTTTCCAGCCGTTATCGACACGTGTTCATCTTTTTTTGATCCAAACAACTTTTCCTTCGAAACTTTGCGTCGCCTCTCCGACTTTATCATTTCGACTTGGGTTATTCAAGCTTGGTCATTACCATGAAAAAGCTCAGGTGCACGTGAAGAGTTAATCAGGCTAATGGCGCGGTGTTATCTTTTCTCTTTGCGGCCGCGGTCAGCTCCTGTAAATCCAGGTGGCAAAAGTGGTCGCGCGAGAGTCACAATTTTGCATGTAAATGTAAGCCCTAAAAGCATCCAGACGCCTGTAAATTGAGACGCGTTGTCGCAACTACATGCCACCCTATAATTAACGAGATTCGCGCCTAAGACCATCTATTAAAAAAAAAAACAAGTTTCGTTACACAAATTCTAATCTACTCTGTAACAACGTACGCAGCTAAATTCACCCCTAGCTAATAGGATAATTCGAGTTTTCATTTCACAGAAAGTTTCTAACTCGCAACTTTGAACTTTCCAAGAATAAAAAATTATGAAAAATTACATGAAAAAATATGTAATCAAAATATAATTACACACTTACAAAAATGTAGTATGAAAATGTACTTGGTATTTTGGGAATTTTTGACAGAAAAGTAATAATTTTATTACTTCATTGTAAGTGCATTGTAAAATTATTTTTTTAAGTGACTAAATTGTATAATTGCAATTTTTCAACTTTTAAGAAATGAAATATAAAATATAACTTTTAAAATATAAACTATAAAAAATAAATTGGAATTATTAATTTCAACAAAATAAAATTCTGTACAGTGGTATATCTTTTTCAAAGACGACAATTTAAATTTTATTCATTTCATAATACATTTTATTTCTACGATTGGCATGAGATTGACGTTTGGAATATTTTTTGCTTTGCAGGTGCTCTCATCGACAGCGATGCCAGGGCTCGAATTTAATTATCTGGAAGAGGCCCGCATGAAATTGTAGACACACAACGCTGGCTCCATCTAGGCAAGTGCAACAGTGAGTACATTCAGCAGGATTATCCCACTTGGGAAGAGAGGATACCGGAATCGCGAGAGCATTTTGTGATTAATTAATGCGCCTAAGAGAATAATATCAAGCCCGAAGATTTCTTCCACTTTGCCTGGCTAAGCGGCCATTCACAGAGCCTCTTTGTACAAAACGATTATACGACGGATTAATAATGTGTACTTTGCTTCAAATTACACTCGATGTTGTACTCGACTGAACGACCATCGACGCGCCGATCTTGATAAACCATGTCGCAAGAATTTTCGCAAACGAGACAAACGTTTTCATTCAATTTTACTGTGTGCACGTTGAATTTGATATTCAGCGAGGATTATTGTTCTTGACAGAGAAGAGAGGGACCATTTTTACAACAAAAGCATCAGAGCGCTACACGAAAATCGTCGCACGTATTTTTCACTTCGTTTGCGAAGAGGGGGCAGACGCGAGACGCACCGAAATTTCATCGCGGACGTTTTTGAATGTACGCGAACAAATATTTTTTCAAACAAAATTACCATTTCTACCAAACCTGTCACGTCAAGCAATACCATGTGTATTTTTTTAAATATTCTTTCGCTCTACCTTCTGTGGAATTTTAAGTGACCATTTTTTTTTTTTCAATTGAATTTTTTTTAAGGAGGCAAAAAATGATTCAATCCAACGAGAACAATTTGTTCGGACGGAAAAACCAATTAGAACGAAGGAAAAAAATCCCATAAAGGCTGATGCGATTATAGGAGGACATAATGCGCATAATTAGTGCACAACTTTTTTATCGCCTCGTCGATAAGTGTTGGCGTGTATCGATCGCCCGCAGCAGTTGATTCCCTGACATTCGAGTGCATGCAAGTCCCTGACGCGGTTCTTCATCGTGAGATAAGCATCTGCGTGGACTTGGAAGTTCCCGAGCGTGCGTAGAAAAGGAAATAAAAGCGCCGGGCGAAGAGGGTTAGATAATCTCTCGGCGCTCGGCGTGTAGTTTCGTCGAAAGTGCGGGGGTGGGAGGGCCGACGAAAAATACGACCGATCGTAAATTCGAAACGGACCCGAAACACCCGAGAATTATAACACCCTCGAAAAACGTGAAGCTTCTCTCTCGTCAAGCCGACATTCTCATCTCCTCATGCGAATTATTCAGATCATTTTTAATACGTTACTTTATTAGCTTTGCGAGCTTTTATTTCACACGTTATCAACCGACATGTGTTTTTCTCTTCCAAGGTACGACCCCGTTAACAAACGTCAAATAATTCACATTCTTTTGTCTCCACGCATTTTTCATTACCTTTTTTTGTCCATATTAAAATAATAATATCTTCTTTTTAATTTGAATTTAAAATTTTCGTCGAGAGGAAATGATGAAAATAAAGAGAAGAAACCGTTAGAAAAGTTTTACAGCCGAGTCGTAATTGAACGAAACGTGTGTTTGATGGCGGCATTAAAAAAAAGTTGAACGTAGTTGGGATCTAAATGTAATCTCCCTTCTTTTTTCTAGGACAAAATGTCGATGACTGGAAGTCTGATGGGTTACGAGAATAACAACGAGGTGAACCAAGCCAAGTGTAAGAAGCCGCTTAAGCCACTTCCGGTGGTGTCGAGCATCAACGCCAGCGGGGTCACGAGCGTGAGCAAGTCAAGAAAATCCAAAGCGCCGCAGCGAAGAAGCTCCCGCTTGCGGGGTCATGTCAACAGTCTTTGGTCCGTGTGGTATGGCATCATCGCCGTCTCACTCCAGACCTACATAGCCTCGAGATGTGTCAAACGATTTTTTGGTAAGGTCATTTCTACTTCTACCGTAACGAGGTTGAGATTCGTACAAAAAAATTCGTACAAATGAAATTAGAAGAATGAAAAAATACATTATTTAATTAGTTGAGTAATTAGTAATAAGTAATTTAATTAACTCACGTTTATATTTTTTAAAAGTAATGAATATAATTATTGAATTAATTATATGAATAAATGTTATTAAATTTATTTATATTTATATTTTATTTTAAATTGAAATTACCCTCACGGATAAAAATATATCCTCCAAAATATATTCTATTTTATATTTTATAAATTTATATAATGGAATTTATGAAAAAAATATAGATAAAATATTATACTTGCTGGAATATATTTTCTACGCGAAAAATATATTTTGTTATTATTTTTAAAATATGAAAGAACTGAAATTCATTGATTTGAAATGAATGAAATGAAAGTTCATTAATTTTTCTTATTTCTTTTATTTTGTTATTTCCATCGACGCGAAAATAAAAAATATAAAACGCTATCGTAAAAATTATTTAATTCATTAAAAAATCAGTCAATTTAATCTCATTCTCGTTAACAGTTAATTATGTTGATTAAATTTGTAACAATTTTTTCATCGATTACAATTTATTCATTAAATTTAAAACCACCATACTTTATTATTCTATATTCTGTTACCTCTTGATGAATCAATTTAAACAATCGGTCGAGAAATAAAATAGTCCATTGTAAAATCTATACGGGATATTTAATCCTTATGTTGGAACGCGAATTTATTTGCGGATCCCTTTTCTACTCAGTGAAAATTTATCTGTTCAATCATCCATTCATACGTAAATGAGTTCAAATATCTTTTGAATCGATTTAAGCAGACATAAAGATATCAAGTCCAAGCTAATCTGTTTGGGATATTGAAAAGATGATTTTTTTTTTCACTCGAATAAATCCACATGAGAGTGCGTGTTTCAATAGAGTAAATTTTCTTGATTAAATTCAAATGTCAAGTCTTCAGAGAATTTCATAGTAACCGAAACTACGAGAAACCTTAATAAAAATCTCACCACCACACCCTCAATAATTAACCCAAAAAATATCACAATAATTTTATTTCCAAGAATAAAAGAATTGGTCCAAAAAAATTATTTTTTATCGTTACTAAAATTAACTAGTTTTTTTGGGGGGGGGGGTAAATAATATGCCCGCTTCAATCTCATATTCATTTCCCCAAGTGAAAGTACGAATAAAAACGTTTAGAAAAAAAAGGGGAAAAAAAGAAAAAGAGAGCCAGGGAATTGTAGGCTTGATTTCGCATGCGACCACAATTATTATAAGAGGCCTGACCTTTGCCTTGAGAAGTAAAAAAAATAATACCAAAATTAAACGCGAGTAAATTAAGAAAGGACCTTGAGGATTGTACAAGCACGTAGACTCAATTACGGAGGCATAGCTTGACGTTCATTTGAGTGGTGGCGGCCTCCTAATATGAACCGCTCGAGTGTCTCGGCCCCTTTCTTAACAACGCGACTTTCGAAGTTGATGTAAGTTCGTCGTTAGACGGGTCTTCGTGTGCACGAACACATGTGCCAAATGGCGCTTCCGGGCCATGAGGGGTAGCATCCTCGAAAGCCCTACTTGCCTCCCTAATTGCACGAAAAATAACTTTGATAGAGGAGTAGCAACGTCCACCAACCTACCAACTGGCATTTTCCTTTGGCCCAAGAGATTTGAAAATGATCGCATTATTCTTCAAGGAGCTCCATAGTGTGTTTAACAATGCATGATGAAAGATTATTCCAAGCCCCAGGAACAGGTGCAGTTTTCGACGGCCCCGGTTAAAATTTCATCGAGTGGACGTTTCGATGACTTTTCCAAATTGGCTGAAATGAAAAAGAGACAAATTTAACAAAATTACGAGCCATGTTTTTGCAACGCGAACTGATTTCAAAATCAGGCATTGTGAAACGAAAAAAACGCGACGCGAATGTTACAAAGTGATCTTGCAAATGAAACCAACTTTGACCCCCTGTTCAATTTCACGAGTTGCATGTTAAAAAAAAAAAGTTGTGCAAAAATTTCATTCCATGAAAGGCAATCCAGTTTCCATCAAGAGTTACCAGATTTCAATCTCGCGTTAAAATGTTATTTATTTGAAACTGATATAAAAAAATGTGTGCGCCAAATGATGGAACTAACTTGTTTTTCGAAAACTTTTGTACAATCGTACCGGAAACTATCTGTACTTCCATCATCAAACATCACCAACTATTTGACATGTAGCTAAAATAGTAAAGTAAAATGAACAAATGAAACAAAATAAACTGACACATTCTTTTTTTATTTTCAGCCTACATCTCGTTGCCATGGCCAGCTGATGCACCACCCCCAAGGATCGAATTGTACGCCTGTCTCATGCTGGCAGGAGCCGGGGTGTTCCTACTTCCGGTACTGCTTGCAGCAGCTATTGTGAAAAAAGGAAATCTGGCCAACGATGGAATCAAACTGGGACGAAATTTAAGCACCTGCTCGCGTGACCCATCTTCCTCCCTCCTCAGTGACAATACTGAGAACGGTAAGTCATGAAGACATATCTTAATCTCACATCTTGACAGGTTTTATCTAACCCTTCAACAAACCATGACTAATTTGTTTTCATATAAATACAATTCGAAATATATCATTGTAAAGTTTCAGAATGATTAATTTAATTATTGATGATAAATTTATAATTTGTAAATTAAAGTAGAACTAATGAAATTAAAATAAACTTGAAAATGAAAATATAAAATAAAATAACCCAAATCGACAAAAATATATTTCAAAATATATTTATATAATTCATATATAGACATTATTACATTCTTTATTATTAATATTATATATTAAATATATATTAATATTATATATATTTTTTGTGGAAAGATATGAAAATTGTCACTTCTGAGATTAATATATATATATAGTTTAATGAGACAGTTATTTATGTTTAAATGTTTCTCATATGTTGTCATAAATAAATTCATTCCACACGGTCGAATATATATATTTTAAAATATATTTTACGCATATAATAAGTTGTAAGAATTATATATATAAAATTGATCGAAAAAATATTCTTTATTTATATGAAAAATATAAATTCCACATATATATTTGTACATATGTTTTCGTCGTGTGGGAACAATTACGAATATGATTCGTTTTACTAGGATGCATTTGATCTAACTAAATGAAAATGATAATAACATAGGAAGGGGAAGGATGTGTATAAATAACATTTAAACGTACCCAACAGGCCTAGCGTATAATTTGTGGAGGCACGGAGGACCAACTGCAGCTTTCGTGCATCTCTGCACGGCCATGTGCTTTCTTCTACCGACACTGCTCATGGAGGCACGACTAATTCATGCTGGATTCCTGCCAAAAGGTATGGTTGCGTTAGTGAAACAATTTCATACATCGTCGCGGTGGTATAAATAAGGCGACCGGTAAAACAATAACTTGTTGGTCCGGTTCGTCGAGTATTTTTAATCTGATAACTTTGAGATTGTGTTATACAAGCAGTTGTGCATTACTCGCATCCCAGACCACTTTTCCATCGCTAATTGAACGACTTAGAGTTTCGTGACCAGTGTTTCGGTCGTTTAATACCAGTCCCACTCTCTTACCAAAGGTGAAACACAATTTGGTCGCACAATCTCGCCGCTATTGAGCTTCGCTCATTCATTCTGAATTGTATAATCAAATATTATGGCAAAGTTGGTGCGCCCCGAGTGTATCACATAATTTGGATTATTAGTCAACTATTCAATAACCTTACAGATGTTAACAATCGGCTCGTATTCAACGCGACTGTTATGGCTTTCGATGGATTTGTATTCTAATTAGTAAACAAACGCTGTAACGCAACAATCCAGCTAGAAATTCTATATTCCAAACTCGACGCTAAGCTATTGAACCGTCAAAATCAAAATTAATTCTTCAACATTTAAAAACCAAATTTTTTTATACAAAGGGTAATTGTACCAAGTGGGGTAACCGTGACAGTTTCGGGATTAGCTCAAAACTTTGCAAAATTGCAAAATTATTCGACTGTCACGTTTCCCCGAAAGTGTAACAGTTATCCCAACTGGCACTGAAGTTTACAAGTACATTTTTCAGATCGCTTTTCAATTTCATTCACTTGTAAGAAAGGTTTGAAAATTTGAGATTTGAAAAAATTATGATCAATAAATAGTTAAGTTTCTCAGCCACCCCTGTCGAAATCATTAAAGTGAAATGTCATAGACATGTTTGCAGTCAAAATTGATTTTGTTGCTGTCAAATACTTCTTCCAAGATATACAAAGCCACTGAACGAACTTTTTTTCAAATTATTTGTCAACAAAAAAATATAATAACAAAATAACTAAATTGTGCAAGAAAGACTATACATATGACTTATCACCTTAATAATAAAACCGAACTTTATAATCAAGGTCATAAGAAAACCATGCCAAAATTGCAACATCGTTGATAAAAAAACGTTTTGTAAGAAGAACTAAACCAGAGCATCTTCCCGGATATAATCCATCTGACATTTTGCGCGATGACAAACGATAATTATCGTTGGCAATCGATTTTGTGGAGACGCTATTGGATATTCCGGTTGGTTCTTTTTATCCCTCAAACAATGGATGTTCGAATGAAAATGCCACTGGGAGTAGATGCACAAGTTAATTCGCAATTGCGCGACTGTCGGGAGTAAAGTTTATCGCCTCGTGTGGGCGCTGGAAGAAATGATCCGTCACGTGTTGGGAACACGCGCTTACACAACAACAAAAGACGGACGTCTTTACGACGGATGAGGAAGAAACAATCGAGCCAATGATCCGGGCGAGGAGCTGACAGCCAATAAGCTGCTTTCCAATTGGGGAACCACAGTCGAGGGTATCGAGGCGCGCTCGCAGGATCCGTTTCGATGGCACAATGGCAGCCGGTGTATTGTCGCGGAGCACGAAAGCTCATTGTGGCCCTCACATTGTGCATGCCAAATGCCCGCGCCAGTCCCGCTTAAATAGAAAATTTGACCGAACGACCGCCCAGGGAATTTTGAACGGAGAGGGTGCGCGCTTCGTTATCTACGATCTGCTCGCCGGCATCATTCAGGGCCCTCTATCTGAAGCCCGGCGCTATCTATCGTGCTGGTCTGATTATATTCTCTACATCGTTTCTAGTTTTCCGTTGCGAGTAAGACAAAGACGCGCGCACTTACGTCCTCTTCGTACCCCCTTTATTTCACGTTTAATGGATTAATCCCTTTTCGCACCGCTTGTTTTCGAGTTTAATTGGTTTTATTGATTCATTTATGTCTCATCTCTGAATCGATTACCAACAGATGCGATTCTTCTTTCATCAAAGAGTTTTTGTAAAAATTGGATTTTTAAGATGTTGTTAATCACTTTTCGTCCTCCTCCCTATCAAACTCTAAACGAACAGATGGATCATTTTGAGTGAAACAAAATTTAATTTAACAAAAGATATAAATATTTTCTCTCCAACTATATAATAATATATAGTATATATAAATAATATATATAAAAAATATTTAATACAAATATTTTTTGCTTATATTTTTGTCCGGGTGGGAAATCACAAAGTATACGTAGTTGATGGCTTAATTTTCTATTGAAGAGACCAAAACAAAAATGAAAATGTTTCAATTAAAATTCAATTCGACATACTGGTAATAAAGACAATTTTAGCCATTGGAGTTACTGGCTCCTTTTCAATAGCTTATTGTCACGGTATTGTACACGCGCTAAGCTCACGTCTCACGCAATAAACCGTGAAATATTTGTCGCTCGTAACTTTGACTTATTCCGAGCACTCGACACAGAGTCAAAGGCGAAAGAGAATTACAATTCTCTCGGAGCTTTTTACTTAACAACTCGCGCAAAGAATTCACGTACTGTTTCAAGGATCAATATCGATTGCAATTTTATGAACCACTGAATCAGTGAGACGCGCAGCGATGCGAAGGCGCGACTAATTCATTTATTTCGTAAGACCGAATGTTAACACTTTTATGGGGGGAAATAAAAAACGAACGAAACTAAATAGCACAATTGTCACCTGGCATGGTTATGAAAAAAAACTTGTCCAATTCATCTCTTAATTGAAGTGCACAGTCATTTTAACGGAACTGTCGTTTTAAAAAGTTTGCAACGACTGATTTTATTATTATTATTTTTTTTTTTTTCAAGACGTTTCCTCCAAACTATTAAATTTTATTTTACGACAGTCGTAGTACGAAATTTCACTCAATGTTATTGAACTACTTCCAAACGTATACAATTTTTAATTCAAAATATAAATTATTATTTTATCGATAAAATTGAATTTTCTGAAAAAAATGAATATGAATTTTTTTTTTTTCATTAAAAAGCAATAAATTTGAATGTTAAATTGAAACAAGGTTATAAATCATTTTTTAATTGCCATTTTTTGTTGGTCAGTGGAAGAGATAAACGTCAGACGAGCATCGATAAAATCATTGCAAATGACTCAAACGAGATTTTGATGGCAGAGTTATCTATCGCGGGGTCGTTTTAAAATAATCAATCAACGTAGACCACTTCATATTTCCGCTCATCCGTCGCGGGCACGAATCATGATCGAATCGTTTTCCGATTTCGGTATTTAACGCAAGCACGATTTAGTCAGTCGGGCAAATAGAATTTCCAAGAGGGTATCCCTCGGTCGGCGCTGTGTTTGAGTGTAATCTACTTTGCTGGTGTGCTCTTCGACACGTATGCATCAGGTGTAATGCACACATAAACCTAATACGCGCGATACACGCCCGGGCTCAAAGTAACGGAGTGCAGCTTGATTTCACAAGCGAAATGTAATCGGCGCATCAATTTTGATGTTTGTATTTGATAATGCCCTAGACACGAAATCCTCTGNTACACTCTGCGGTTAAAATAGTAGCTTGTATATGAGAAAGCCGCAAAACGTATCGAACAATAATGAGCAGCTTCTGACCAGAAGCTTTTTATCTTTTTGTTTTTTGGTTACTCAATCTTTTGGTTCGCAAACAAATGATCAAAAATGTTAAATTAAAAAAAAACGAAATTAAAATTAATAATGAATTTCATTGTTGAAAAAAATGAAACTTTTATGTATGGACGCAATATATGATCCTTTTTACTATGGTATTTTCATCTGTGAGGGTTTAAAAGATGATGAATTTAGTGATTTTTGAAAATTTAAAAGGTACCAAGAAATATGACGAGATGAAAATAATAACATGGACCAAAAAAATGGAATATCCCTGAGAAACTTTGAAATTAAGTTTGAACCTTTTCTTAACCATATGAGGATCGAATTTTAATAGAATATTTCAGTCTGACGAAAAATTGTATCAACTTTCACGTCGTGCTGTTTTTCGGTGAAGTCCATTCCCAGCTGTCCCATGAATTACGTCACGTATGCGCACCGACTGTAGACACACATGTGTACCACACACATGCACGCGTGCTCAGAATCTCCATGGAGAGAAGTTTGATTTTGACACAAGGTTCGAATAATTGTGGCGGTTTTGTAATTCCGAACTGTTTTAACGTGTAACCAAATTATTATGAATGTATCACGCCTTGGAAAATCCTCGCATGCTAAAATAAATCCAATTCCACTTCAACAAGAGATCTTTTTTAGTTTTGTCATATAATTTATTTCTTGACAAATGAATATAACTTATATCCCTCTGGAAAACCGAGATTCGCTTCAGTACGAAACACGAATATAAAGAATCAAATTTATTTGTCATAATTTTTTGTTCTACCAATTCCAACCATTTCTCAGAATTGCTAATCATATTTTTCATACCTTCCAAAATTCCATGAAAAGTTCATGATTTTCTATCAATTCCTGTCGCCAACAGTGGAAAAGAAAATAAAACTAGAAGACAACTGAAAAAAACCAAACAAATTAATCCGCCTTGGGAAGATAATGAAAGTTTTAAAAGACGTTCAAAAAGTTAGGTTTCTCGCCCAAACATTTGTGAGGAGTAAAAAAAACGTCGATTTAACACTACTTTTATTTTGACTTCAATTAAACTAGTTAGTTGTTGGGAAGTTTACCTGCAAGTACAAAAGTGTGGCGAGGAGATGAGCGGGAAATTCCGACCAGGTTTTATACTAGCTGTCTGTTTTGTTGTTCAGCTCATCTCGAGCAACAAACGGTCCTCGTTTTTACGTCGTGGCTGCGGGGGTTGTGAATGTGTTCTCAAGTGAATTTAATAGCAGCAATTAACGGACGTACATATTTCGATAGGGTCCTCTTCTGGACGTCGGCAAATCCCGCAGACACGTCGGTTATTTTCTGCAACGTTTCCCACACCCGACGTCCGGTCGCATTTGCATTGTCAGCGCGTTTCACTCCATTTTGTACTGTGTACAAAATTGTACGCTTGTACACCATTTATGTCATAATCGATTGTTCCTGTGGAAAAAAAAAAAGCATTTCAATCTCGCAATATTCTACGAAAGTATCATTTTAATTCAATGATTTTAATCCCCGAGCTTTTATAAAGTTTGAACAAACGTTGTTACAGTGATTTATATACCGATTCTGTCGATTTATAATTCGTTTAAAAAGTGGTTAAATGTCAAAGCGATTTTTACCTAATTTGAAAATCACATCAGCTAAGTTTTTCGTCGAATAATAGAATTGAACATCAATCAAAGGACTGAATTTTAACACAAAATATCAGCGGAGGTTATTCATTACGTGAAAAAAATGTGCTTTGTAAAACTGTAAAAACTCTCAACGAATTTAATTTCTTATTCGAACCTTTCACGGTTTGATTTTTAATGGATTAATAACGTGATATAATTTTGATTACGAAACAACGAAAAGGGTGATTTTGATCGAGGGTAATGAATAAAAGTATTTTCAATCCAATTACCGTAACATTTTTCTATCTCATAACCATTAGCAGGGTAAATGGTTTTTTCGTTGAAAAGCACGAGATTCTTATCGCAAAGTTACTCGTTGCTCTTAACAACATCTAGGCAATCTTGTAAAAGCACGAGCATGTCCCAGACGAATCTACAAATTATTCGCACATCTTCTACTTTTCGCGCTTCCTAATTAAAGCCACGAGGAGAGATGTTGCAACAAAACAAATAAATTATAAAATCAACAACATCGCGGCAAAACCGGAGAACATTGCCCCGAGCCAAAGTACTCAGTGCAATCTAAATTTTCATCAACATGCCTCCTTCGCGCGGCCTAATTAAAACGACGAAAACGTGTGTTTGTCGTCCGCCCGATGGCGTTATTGAATTCACCACATTCGCGGCTTATTTATATCGCAATCTGCATAAACAATGCCCCGTGCATTGCGCGCGAATCATAATTTTGCACTGTGCATTTTCGTAACGATGATGTTCGTGGAATTTCCATTCGGGCGACCCAATTGTATGATGCGCGAATTATTTACGATCTGATGCAGCTGAATTTCGCGCCCAACAGATAAACTTTGTACTCCCAAATTAATGATTGTCAATGAAAATAACTGGATTATGTAATTACCGAAAAAAAAGTCATGAATCAATGATCAAATGATGTTTTCGTCATTTCGAATTGTTTCAAATTTTGACATAATTTGACATTTCAATTATGCAGATTTTTCATTATTGACAAGATTTTCATTCTTTTTTTGAAAGGAAATTGAAATTGGTAAAATTTGAGAAAATTTTGTTCTAAAATTATTACATGCCCAACCAAAAGTTAAAAGTGATCGAAATTTATGCTCGGAATTTGACGCGAAAATATAAAGGAATATGATAAATTAATTATGTAATTTGATAACGTTTTTGATTTGCATTAATAAACCAAATATGGTATGCGAGTGCATCTGTATTATGTATTGACTATTTTGTGAGCATTTTGGTCGAATAAATTAGATATTTTAATTAATGTGTCACAAAAATAAAATTAAAAACAGACCAATTCGTACATAATTTGCAATTTGATGAGCGCATGATGCGCCATGATATCTGAAATTTTATTACAACAGTTTTAATGATAATTTTAATTTCAAAAAAGTTTTAATAGATATTTATTTGATAAGATTATTTGTCTATTAAAGAGTTAAAAAATGTAAAAAAGATGTACTAATTTTAAACTAAAGTCGACAGTTCAATTGAAAATGACGAGAGAATAATAAATATTTTGAGTTGAACATTGGATAATTTATATGTAAAAAATGAGTATTAATAAATTATATGAATACAATAGAAAATAAATATCTCTCAGGGACAAAAATATACGTATAAATATATTTGAATTTTATATTTCTTTTTTCTATAAATATAATATATGTTAAGATAACATTTCATTTTATTTATATAACTTAATTGTCGCTTGATAAATAATTTATAAATCACTAATATGTAGAATCCGGATATGTTTTAAATATAGAAAATATACATAAAATATATTTTGAAATATATTATTGTTCGTGTGAGATACATTTCATCAAAAAATATAAAATCAAAATACACTAAGGAATTCTTAAATAATTTTTTTCTTTGTATATAATTTTCAATCTTCATAAAAACAAGGGAAAGATTAAAAAAATTTGTCTTCACTTGCAATATTTAAAAATATCATAAAATAATCATCAGAGTTTATCGGCAATATGGAACTGGATGAGATAACATTTTCATCATTCGGCGAACACTTTGGCGATACCGCTCGTAATATAAGTCTCGCAGAAGCCGCGAGAGTCGTTAGGAGCGTCGAGTGCTCATAACAGTCAAGTGCCGCAAA
This sequence comes from Trissolcus basalis, assembly GCA_025266255.1. Classification (NCBI taxonomy): domain Eukaryota; kingdom Metazoa; phylum Arthropoda; class Insecta; order Hymenoptera; family Scelionidae; genus Trissolcus; species Trissolcus basalis. The sequence goes on along the minus strand of JAAMPD010000545.1, from coordinate 31,569 downwards.
CGCGACACGAAATTGCTCTCACCCACGCACCAGCCACTCGAAACGTAGTGGAGGACAAAAATATCGCGAGGATGTAATAGCGGTCATAGCCGCGCTGCATCGTGTTGCACATGCACGCGGATCAAGAAGTCGTTCAATCTCGCGCCAAGTCCTCCGCGAAAATTGGAACAAACTTTCAACAGGATCGCAAACGAGCGAGCTCTGTCTGGGATTTAACTCGTCCCTCCCCCCCAATTGTGTGCAGCTTTAATTTTCGCGCAAACTTTGCAACCATTATTACGGCGAATGTGCGTTCTTGCACTTGAGTTATGCAACATTGTTTCGTTCTTGTTTCGAACATCATAGTAAAAACTATAACAACCTGTCAAAAATGAAAAACATCTTTTACAATATAATAAATTGTTCAGACTTTGTTCGAACTTAAACCTTGGAAAAAATGAACAAAATGTTGAAAAATTATTCACCTTGGATTTTTATACTTTTAAAATTTGCTTTGTGTTGAGAAAAATAATGAAACAATGTAAAATATTCATCAGCCTAAGAGAGGAACACTTTTTGATAAAAACTCATAAGAATTAACTTTGAAATTTTCCTTTGCCTAATAACTAATAAACCTAGTCGTTCAGAAAAAAGTCTGCCTCGAATCAGAAAAGCGTGAAAGTAGAAAATTTTTGATCCTTTCTTTTGTGTTTTCATCACAATATTTCACGAACTTTCTCTCAGGACATTTGAAACGTGCGATAAAAAAAAACTCAGCACAATAAACAGTAACGCTCATAAGCCTTGAAATAAATTCGAAATTAAATGATGAAGAGAATGTGAGACTGGGAATGAATCCCTGCATTAGTGCGGAATCGATAAAAGCGTCAAAAGAACGCGGTGGAAAACGTCTGCTGGGTACAGAAAAAAAACCCACGTGAATATCAGTCAACTTGATGGCAAGAGAAATGTGATACAAAAAAAGGGGGGGGGATTGTGTGCCTTTATTATATTGTACTAAACTGGATAATTATGGTTATTGTAAAAAAATGAACACCGTTCTTCTTTTCCACATTTGCTTTTTTGTAAAAATTCATTTTTTAGAAAGTCTTTGTCTTGTTCGTTTTTAGAATGAAAAATCCATTGAGATAAGAACAATGATAAATGAGATGATTAATTAGACGAAAAAGACGGATTGGAAAAACAAATGGAAGATATCTTTTATGATGAGGAGATTGGAGGAATATCAATATCCAAAGTCCTAAAAGTTATTGAGCATGAAACTGATGGGAGGACGTGGTCATAATTGAGCAGAAATTCGTATCAAGAGTCTGAAGAACTCGTAGTCGTGTATCAAAAATGACGCTCGTTCGGCGTCCAATCAACTTCGCCTCATTACGTGACCCATCATCTTCCGATCCCATACCTCCGTTGAATAACAAACGCCTCGTGTTAATGAACAACTTTACCTCAACTTTCTTTTGTTAAATCATACTCTTTCGCTTTGAATGGCAAGCCAAATTTACACGAATTATCTAACCTCGATCATTCATTTTTCAATTCATTAAATGTTCCTATCTTTTGTTCCTGCAAAATAGAATAATCAATAAACTGGATTAAAAATTTACATACGTTAATTAAACGAATCATTGAAATGCTCAATCTCGAAATTTTTTTTCCTGAAACTCTATTCCGGCTTCTTAATTTTGCAAAAACTGATCGTTCGAGTGGATTAAAATAAAAAATGTGAATATTTTTATGAAACATTTATCAAACCGCGAGCAAATTTTCCCCTCCATTTCAGAACTCGCTGATCAAAAACCGATCAACAACTCGGCTTTAAATTAATCCCTTACATAACGTCACGTTTTATGTAACCAATATAGCAAAAGCGGGTTTTGTTTCATTAAAATGTGTATTCGGCGGTGCGTTAATTCACAATAAAAACGCTCAATTTGGTCGTATTGTGCAGCGGCAGCAGGGAAAATGAAGCGTCGGCAAAGTTGCTGGGCATGTTCGTCCTAACTTGTATTGATCGAGCAGGTGAACACGCATTCCGTTCGTCGTTTGTGTACCGGCCTATCGGCGACTCTCATCTTCCTGAAAATCCAGTTCGCAGAGCCCGGTTTGGCAAAATCTTTCACGGGTCAAGGTCTCCCATCAATTCATAACTGTTTTGCCACTGTCCATCCATATACATCCCTCACGGACGAAAATATATTTTCAAAAACTGAAAAAAAAAATTTACTATATAAATATTTTTTTTGACAATACCGACGATATATAGTATATATATTTTTTATAAATACCATTATATAAATTTATAAAATATAAAATAATATATAACTTTTCCAAAATAAGAAAAAAATAATAGAAGAAAAATTTGATAACCTAAAAAATATGAATAAATATTAGAAATGTGAAAAATTAGAATAGAAAAATAGACGATTGGCCCGGGAGGTTGAACAAAACAAGAACCCTGTTTTGGACGTCTTCAGACGTTTCGAAATCACAGAACGAAATGGAACGTCGGATGCCACCAACCGTCCCCGTCTAATGGATTTTTCAGTCCAAGAAATGATGTGGAAATGGAATACGAGATGCACGATAAAAAAGGCGCGAAATTCGGCGTGAGAAGTTACTTCGATTTGCACTTAAACGCGTCGAATGATGAAATATAGGAGCAAAAAAAATCGAAATTGGCGTGGCGATGGGAGTCGAGCGAATTACTTTTCTGAATCAGAATGAATCTTTTTACATGGACCCGAATGAATCTTTTTACATGAATTCAAATTCGAGGCAATTGATCAAAGTTGACAAAAAAAAACCGCTTGGCGGATAGCCAATTTTTTGCAACGAAAATTAGCGATTTTTTTGTCCTTTTTTTTTCATTTTTACATTTTCTTCAGTCCTATCAGAAGTTTGACAAAAATTAAATCGACCCAACGATGAATGAAAAAGAGAATCTTCATTTCACAGACGATTATGAGATTCAAATAAAGAGCATTCAAGTCGACTAGAGTAATTATGTCCGAGATTCATCCTTCACGTGTAAATCCGCGCAACAAAGGTTATAAATACGATTAAGTCTCGTACATCTGAACAAGATTAAATTTAATCCTTTTACTTATTTCAACTAATGGGGATGCCAAAATGCCCGTGGAAGTCACTGCACTCGGTTAAACTGAACGAGAAAAGAAAGCCCGGCAGACGAAAAAAATAGCCTACGCCATCGAGGGTATAAATACTCCTATTTTCTCTGACCAATAGGAGAATAATCCTGTTTTGAATCGAGACAGATCAATTCCCTAAAAAACATTGTATAAAAAAGTTCTGCAATTTCAGCAAGCGAAAAAATAAATTGATAAAATTAAAAAAAACCTCCGCACGAACAATTTTGTTATTTAAAATTTTTGGTAGTACAAATTGTAGGTGACAGGCCTTTTTAGTTTCTGTTTATTTATTTCGTTTTTTGCTTAGAATTTTTTTAAAAATTGTTATTTTTTGTTTTGGTTTTTCGTTGCAGATAAACTGCAAGTTGCTAATTTTGACAAATAATCTACAAATATATTCGCACGACAGAGTATAAATTAAAGCGGTCAGCACTTTATTTGCGTTCTCTTTCGGGTCGGCGCTGATTGCAAGCGCGCTTTTCTGGGTGCATGGTCCGTGATGAAATTAGCCGCTAATTAGTTTACTCACAAAATGACGGGTCTAATATAAGGCCGGGTGGCGCGATCGCGCATGCTTCCGAGAGTGCACGCAAGCACACTCTAAAACAGCTGGTAATCTACTTACGGCTGATTTAGCCGGCCCGACAGCCGAGGACGCCTTTTTTTGCAAGCGCGGCGCGTGAAACCGGGAAATTAACTTTTCTGAATCACTCGCGATCCAGTTCAACGCCTTGCAATCAGAAGACGATGAACAAAAAAAATAAGTTTCACGAAAAAACACAAAATTTGTCTTATCAATGATGTGTTGATTAATCCACGAACAAAATCCGACAAGAAAATCTCTGCAATTAAAAACTCTTGAAAAATTCAATTTCAGTTTGACTGCTTTTCATTTCCGACTTTTTTACATGTTTAAAAGTAAAATAATTGACGTTCTATAATGTTCCTTCAGAAGTTGAGGTTCAATCTTTTTTAAAACTTTCAAAGTTATTATTTATGCAAAAATTAAAGGCAATGAAAGCTGTTAGAAAGCCGTTATTGAAAAAATGCATTTGCATTTTTGCAAACTGTATAAATTAAATGGGAAAAAGGAATTGGCTCTTGTGGGCAGTTTATTTGAAATAAACCATGCGTATTATCCCGTACGACATGAATTATTACCCGCCTTATAATAATATTCGGTAAATGAGGTCGAAAGAAGTAGTCGGGGAATGGTATTCCGTCTGACCATTTGGGCTCCTCTACCACTGACTGCAGTCAGGCTGCCTCGCCATTGCGGTTTGTTACTCCCGGCGTAACATTGCACGCAGTAATTATTCTCTCGAAAAAGCGTTTTAGAGTACATGCGATACTTACATGAAGATTATAAATTACCATTGCTACCGTTTTCGAACGCTTGTGTTACCGAAACAAAAACGATTTTTGAGCTAATGAAATAGACACCTCCCGGTCGCACAAGCCCCTTCATTTAAATATATTTGAATGCCGAGAAACCGCTTTATGAATTTAACATTTTGAATTTCCCTATTTATTAAATTTAACCCTTTTTAGAATAACAAACAAACATGACCCAAAAAAGTAAAAAGAAAAAAAAAGAATATTTATAAGTTTATAAGTTAATTGAATTTTTGGGAAAACAACAAGTCACGCGATTCATATATGGACGATTAATTATATCTAGGTGTGGATACACTTCGGCCAGCCAGTAGACTGTAACGTAATCTCCCGAAATTCGGTGCGCCGCTTTATTTCCCGTTTCGTTTGTTTCCTTGTTCATAACACGACTATGGCGAAATTAAAACTGGTAGGGAACGCGTTTAATCGCATCGGACGTTGATCCTGCGATGTAATTACGCTGCATCTATTCTTCGACAAAAAATACTTCCACAATAGATTGTCGGGACTAAAGGACAAAGTGACGGTGCTTTCAACGTACTCGCACTATATTCTTTTTTTTTTTTCTATACTTTTTTTTACGAGATGAACAAAAATTTCAGCGCCCAATGAGGAGAAAAATATTGCCAAAAAATAAGCCTGGAAATGTAAAGACAAAAAAGGGAAAAACTAGTGTTATAAAAATTACGCGGAGCATACCGATCGTGACAGAATCGTGAAATATTAGGTTAAATTGCAGGAAAAATCGTGTGGCGAAAGAAGCGCAAAGTGCTTTTATATTACTTTTCCGTCTCAGGCCTTTATGCACTTTTCGTATATAAATCACCTTTATTATAAAACTGACCATTTCACTTAAAACTCTGATCGATATTTCAAACACAATTTTATACGAGAGAAAAAAGCTCCGTGATTTTCCCAGGGTCAAATATATTTTATTATTTTACACCAAACAAAATGGCATCAGTTCCTATTTTTTCCAATGTTTGAGAAGAAAAATCGTCAAATCATCTGAGAAAAAAAAAATGTCAATTTTGTATTCCTTGCGAAATGAAAAGTAACAAAACGGAACGGTACTGATTATTTGACGTGTCGGTTATTAGAAGGCGTATTTCATGTTTTATGTTGTTGTTGCAGAAACGATATGGCGCACGGACCTGGACTGGGTGGTGATCCACCGCGATCGGCTGGTGGTGCTTGGTTTTATGAATCCCCCCGGGAACCTTAGTTTCATAACTCCTCGTTCCTACGTGACTTCCACATTCTACCAGGACAACAACACTGACACCGACTTTGAAACCATCGCCTCGACAGATTCAGAAACTCCCGACGTGTAAGTTAAACAAATTATCATAATTCGACCGTTCTCATTTAGCTCAACACCTCCAACATTTCAGGGTCTACATGGAAAAAAAAGTTGAAATAATTTTTATCAAAATTTATATAATTTTTACCAAACAGATTTACAATTGACAGAATCAATTTTTGATCAAAATTATTTGAACATTTATTTGATTTCTGTCTTTTACTTATATTTTCCACATCTTGTAAATTATCCTTTAAACTTATTAGAATTTTTTTTATAATTACAATAAAATCCACAATATCATGTAGTAAAAATGATTAAAAATTTGTATTTAAATTTGTCAAAAGTTTCACATGCGTCTAGATTACAATAATTTATAGTAATTTTATTTTTATAATTCATACAATGTGTTTTTTCTGTGTGTAAAAACAGTTTGATAAAAATTATGCAGATTCTGGTAAAAATGAATTCAACTTTTTCCTCCGTGTACAACTTTATCATGCCAAATTTAATTCTATTTCTCTGTCTATCATTTATCAATTTTTAATTTTACTTTTCCATTTATAACAAATGGAAAAATTGAATGTTGAAAAATTTACACCAACATTTATATTTATTTTCAACTTGTCATTTCTTTTTCACTTTCATAATTCATTTACCTATTTGTTTTCATACTTTGTTTATTAGTTTTTTCTTTTCTAAATTTATTGTTATTTTCTTTTTTATTTTGGAATTATTTTAAAATAAACTTTTTAACCGAAAGAATGCAATCGATCATGAAAAACATTTGTGTTCTCTCTCACACGTTTGGGTTTAATTTTTGACGCAGCACGTACGACTCGTTGGACACGGCGACGGCTAACGATCAGCGGCGAAGCGAAAAGTTGTCAAGCCAGTCAAAGCTCACGACGATGCTGCTGCAGCCGTTGAGCGATTCGTCGAATTCTTATTTGTCGACTCTGACAAGTGCAACTTTGACGTCTACCTCGGGAAATTCAGCATCTACGTCAACAGGAATGCCGGGCGCGCCGACGGTAAGACAAATATGTCATTTTTTTATCTCGAACGTAGAGTCTCCAATTTTCAATTGCATAAACGAGCCCGATGCACTTTCCATTATTTGCTTCCCGCATTTGTGCGATTGTTAAAACAACGTCAAGACCGAACAAAATTTTTTTGTCTCACATTTTCAGAAACTCTAGAAGAAAAATAATACCTTAGGAAATGATTCCAACATGAAAGTAAATTTTGTAGATAAACGGAAATTAATCTTTCATTTTATTTGAACAACGAAAACAAATAAAGCTGATAGCTCAATTCGGTCAGAATGGATATGAAAACGCGAAATTTTAAATTTGATTCCAACGAAAGAGTTTAGAAATAAAAAAAATAGCAAGCAGCCATCAAGCGGAAATAAAATTCACGCGATCATTTGCTGTTACGGTTCATGCTCTGAATAGTTTGTATTTATTTGTGCCACTCGCAGGATAACGTGCAGCCTTCAAATAGGATTACGCCAGATATCACGGCGAGATACGAGGAAATAACGAGCAGCACCGCGGGCAACTCGGGCCGACCTCTCACGAGCACCCGTTCGGGCCGAGTCAATCACAAAAACGGCCCGACGAAGAGCAAAACAAGGTCGAGAAACGCCACGAGGTTCACGACGACGACTTACAGACCGCCGGGCGATCCCAACATGACAGCTTACAGCGCCTCGCTCACCTTCAACAGCATATCCGACTTGGACAATCCGAAAAATCTCAACCTCGAGATGCGAAATAGTAAATGCCATTTCAGAATTTGTGCCATTTCAAATTACACCTTTTTTCTCGCTCCATCTTTTTCCAAGACGAATAGTCAACATTTGTTTAAAATTTAATATGAGTATTTTTTATCTCTATTTTTTTTTATTCTTAACCTCCAATTTTGTAACTTTCAAATGAGAATGAAACTCATAATTATGTATACTATTTTTAACTTCTTTTTAACAAATTGATGGTAATTTACTTTAATATAAACAATCCTTTGATTATGTTTTCTTATAATGCAACATGATGAACTTATCACTTCTGATATATATTTACATTTTCACCGCGACTATATAAGTGATGCGCAAAAGTCAAATGCGCAATAGATCTCTACACGTGAAGTTGGCTGTTATAACGGCGAACTTCAGGCGTAACATCAACTTTTTTAAAGGGATTCATAAAAGTTACCTTTTTACGATTTTCTTCATCTTTTTATCATTTTTTTCATTGGTCTGAAACTACTTATGAAGATAAAAATGATTTTTGTTGTTGATAAGAAGTAACATCTTAGATGTAATGTGAAATCATGTTTTGCAGACGAAAGCTACGGCCCTATCACTCTGGAATACATGAATTACGCGATGGCTCTGGGCGTATACTCCGTAAGATATCCTGCCGTTTTCTGGTCTTGCAACAAAGCACTCGGTACTATTTTCAGTCTGCAGCTGGTCGTGAACTCTGCGCAAAGTTTATTGGCCTACGCTGGGATGTCCGTCCTTTACAAGGTAAACTGTTCCGTTCGATTGAATGTAGAAAATAAAACTTCCTACCTGTTTATTTAAAAATCAATAAGTGCCTTGTTGTGAACGGTCATTCGACTGTCGGAAGTTTCTTATCTTTTGTTTACTTCTTCCTTTTTTTTCTATTTCATCTAATCGAGATGTTTGGTTTGTAAATTGTAAATTGTAAATAAACGTTCTTTTCAGGTTCAAGTAGTTGGACCACTGAAGGCACTGCCCCTACTTCGACACAGAAACATCGCCACCACCAGCAAGATCTCTTCATTTTTCGGAGACTCGTATTTTCTACTTAATCCACATGTTACGCTCGCGCTATTTGCGCTATCAGCTCTTTTGGTACTTTGTTCCAGCATGGTCATGTACATGTATGCATATGGAAGGTGAGAAATAATCCAAAATCAAAAGTGATGTTTCCAATGAACAAGATCTAACATCCAAACTAGCACCTATTATCAACATTTTTATTTGTGATTTCGTATAACCAAATGTGAAAGTTTGTATAAAACATAGTACATTCATGATGAAAACATGTTAACTACCTTGGTTTAAAATTCGACTGTTTCAGACTATTTCAAGATGCCTTTTTATTCTGAAAATAGTCGGAACTTTAAACCAGAGTAATTGTTCGAAACAAATAAAAATATATTTCATGAATTTTTTATGAATTTGATATGAATTTCGAAACAAAATTTGTCGATAATAGGTGCTGGAGATGTAAATAAAAGATGCCTCCAATTTGCGACAAGATGGACATTTTAAACGTTCAAATATTTAGAATGTAAAAAAGAAGAAGATAAGCGAGAAGTTGAAAGTAAAAAGTTTTTGATATTTCCTTTGGAAAAAGTGTTTGAAAATACGAAATGAGGTTGCGATAAGCCGAGTAGGAAAAAGCATGATTGACGAAGAATTGAAAATTTTGGTAAGTAGCTAAACGACAAAGCTCTCGGAGGACGCCAAGTGTCGCGAGAGAGAGAGAAAGCTAAATTTCTCTCCGCCAGATCTTTCGGAGCACTCTCCCGTAATATGGCTCTAAGCCGCTTTGCTCGTCGACTACCCAAACACTTTGCACACAATCAAATGCAACCGATGCCACGATTCCATTCGCTTCAACTAATTCCGAACGACAATCCAAGTGCTTTTGGCCGCGAAAGAATTTCAAGACCAGAACCGTTTAAGAAAATTTGCATCGAAGAAAAATGCAACCCAATCGATCGAAGTATAAAATCATAATTCAACATGAATCCCAACGAGGAATGGCATGAAAAAAAAAATTGACACAACTTTTGTCGTTAATCTTATAACAGGTCGAGCTCGTTCAATTTTTAAATAAATGATTTCGGAACACGAAAATAGCGGAGTTTAAATGGACGATTTTCTGAAGGGATGAATGTTACATCACGTCATCCACGAAATCTCGTTGCGCCTGAACTGAATATATGAAAATTTCAATGCCGCGTCAAACCTTCATGGGATTAAAGTATTACATGCGCTTCATGGCAAAACAAACGCTTTTTTGCAATTAATCGTTTGTAACGCATTATCGGCATATTAAAATTTCAGTCGTTAGATCAAAAAATTTGAAAGTATTAACGCGGGCTACTCAATTTTAACTTATGAATAAAATATCCACGTTACTTTGTTAAAATTTGTCCGTGGTTCATTATTTCATTTATTCATCCATTATAACATTATTCCCCCTTTTTTTGCTTATGTAAATAGGAGTAAAGTATCTTCGGATGAATAAACCAAACGTTATGATAATTAATCTAATCTTTTAATTTTTATTTCAAATTAAGAAGGTATAATTTTTTACCAAACTGTTTTATAAATGAAGGACAGAAATCATCAATCTTTTTGGTACAAATTAAAAACTATTTTATAATAACGACCAAACATTTAATATCGTCGTCCCAGACGAAAAAGGGCCTATTTCAGTTAATGGATACAAAAGGGCCTATTTCAAATTCTCTTAGTTATGCCGAAAAAGGGTCTATTTCAAAATAATGATAGTTGGTCTATTTCAGAAATTCAAAATGAAATGACGAAAAAGGGTCTATTTCATTTAAATGACGAAAAAGGGTCTATTTCATTTAAATATCGAAAAACGGCCTATTTCAAATTTCCCATTGGCCCAAGTTGGCTAATTTGAACTATTTTGACTAACAGATCAACAAAAAGAACTCTATTTTTTTCACAAACTTACCAACAATGTATTTAAATAATTTTTATTAAATTTCGACATAGTTGATAAGATACACTTCATAATTTTTATCCTTTATAAATAAATCATAAACTTTTATTCTAATAATCATTCTTAATTTTTGATAATTAAGGAGTTTTTGTATAAAATCACGAATTATTTATTAATTATTATCAATTATATTTTTATTAATTATTATCATCAACTCATAATAATAATACCGCTTTTCTGGTGGAATCAAATTTTTGTCTAACATAGTTTTCAAATGATTAATTTTTTCGTTAGTCAATTCAATTTTTTCGGAATAAGCTTTTTTTAAACTGCATTCCATGAAATTTGTCCACGAGTATTTTTTTTATCAGTTTTTTCGACAATTCTGGACTGCTGAAATTGTCTTGCTTGAATATAATTTCGTTCATACTTAGGAAAATTTCAATCTCTTTTAATCTCTTTCAATTTCTTCAAATTTCTCTCTCACTATAATTGACAAGTTTTAAAATGTATTAAACACTTATCTTTTTTGCCAATGATATACTGCAGAAGTTATAAACTAAGTTATACCTTTTTACAAATAGTCACACAACGTTTATTCACGCGTTGTTTATATGTCAGGTCATTGCCGACATTGTTGCAATTTTCGACTAATAACAATTAGAAAACTATGTAACACTGTATTCGAATGAATGTTTCCATATTATAAGAAAATGAACATAAAATAATTAAATCAACTAATTAAAACTAATTTATTGGTTTAAATATAAAAAACATCGAAAATGTGAGAAAATGAAATATATATGCATCATGTTTATGCATGTGTATATCCCAACAACAAAATTGATGTTAAAACATATGAATAATTTTTCATTAGTGCCTCTGCACTTATTTTGTATTAAAAAACGAAAAACATTTAAATGCAATTATTTTTTACGAAATAGACCCTTTTTCGTCAAAAATGTATGAGATAGACCATTTTACGATTATTTTGAAATAGACCCTTTTTCGTCAAAAATCTAAAGAAAAAGTTGAAATAGACCACTTTTCGAAATGTAGTTGAGATAAGCCCTTTTTCGTCAAAAATTATGAGATAGACCATTTTACGATTATTTTGAAATAGACCCTTTTTCGGCATAACTAAGAGAATTTGAAATAGGCCCTTTTGTATCCATTAACTGAAATAGGCCCTTTTTCGTCTGGGGCGACGATATAAATTATTTCATTTAATATTATATATATTATATTATATATATTAATATTTTATTCAAACTAGATTCTGTCCTTATTATGAAACTGTTTGGTAAAAATTATACAATTTGTGCTTAAAAACAAACTTGAATTTATATTTACATTTTTGTTTTAAAATTCAAGTATCAATTTTGTCATTCCAATATTCTCTCTGAAGTTTAAATTTAACTTAAAGAAAAAAGTTGATCAATAATTGTTTTTTGAATATTAACTTTTATACAAAATGTGCTCACATGTTTCAGATTCACTGCATTTATAAACCGTGAAAAAGAGCGACGAGTGATAGTTTCAAAAGGGAGCCACAGCAGCGGCAACTGGGGTTATTTCACCCACTGTGCGGCCCTTTGTGTTTTCCTGGCGATAGCAATTTGCAACGCGCCCCTGCTTTACGACTACACAGTGGTTTACCGAGGCAGTTTGGACGGCGCGATATTGGCCTGTATCATCGGCACGGTACTTCACCTGTTCCTATGGCTGGTTCTATGGGTCTTCCTTACTATCAAGCAGCGATGGATTTTCAAACTGCGCGTATCCATTGGCAGAGCGACCGTTCGCAGCGCTCGCTCGGTCAAGCTCGTCACCGAGGTGGATCTCTTGTCTAACGCAAAGGACGATGAAGACTGCACTAACGCTCCTTTATTGGTCGTTGGCAACGGTCGCACCTACACCATCTCTGACGCTTCGCCCAAGAAGGCCATTATGAGCGTCATTCAGAAGGCTTCCATGGATAAGCGGGCTCGATCGCAAGGTACACACTCCAGCTGCAGCTTTAATGCCTCCATCTTATCTGCGTCGGTGTCCTGAAATTAATACACGACAATTAGATGGCCACATTCAGATTACAAACTTGCGCAGACTATTGTAAATCTCGCATTCAACTTTGCATTGATAACCACTTGGCTCTTATGTTTCGAATTGTCGCGTAAACCTCGTTGGCTAATTATCCTGCGATTATAACTTTACGATGAGGTCAAACTTCTGGTTTGAGCCAACTCTCGAGTTATATCAAGCTAAAATACTTGTTACTCACTTTTAAACAGATGTCTGAATTTAAATTAACTATAAACATATATTTATCAATAATTAATAGTAAAACAATTTGTAAATTCGTTCACACGCAGAAAACACACATATGAATTATTATCAAACTTAGAAGAAAATTACTATAACTTATTGTAAATTTAAATATACATTTTTAATCATTTTTACTACTATTAAATATTACTGTAATTATAAAAAAATCTAATTATTCCTTACTAAAAAGCATTATATATTGTCCATATACAAAACGTATATTGATAATATGTTATTTCCGAAATCATATATTGATCATATATTGAAAATATATTTAGTTTTTAATAGTTTTCAAAAACTGTTAATATATTGCCAATATATAGTTCATATTTTGATTTTTTGATTTTATCAGTAAAAGTAATTAGGATAACTATGAAACTTGGAATAATGTGTGAGGCTTATTAAAAACAACTTTTTTATTCAAAATTTGTAATAACATTTATAATTGAACGTGTATGCATGTGGCATTGATGAACCGCATTTAATGTTATGATTATAATGGAGCAATATGTTTGTTTTGCACAACCAGGTGGGAACGTTGACTCGGTAGACGGTGAGTCGACGGCTGATGTTGACGAGCAAATTTACTGGCTGAGGCCCAAATTGAGACCTTCGCCTGCACAATCCCCTACAGATGGAAATGCCACGTCGATGAGTGACAAGGGCTGGCTGAACAAGAAACTCAAGCCCAAAGTCACCTTTAACGACCTGCCTAGTACGTCAGGCTCGCGGTAACTACTCTCCTCCTATCTTGGTGTCTTTGTGTCTGTTTTGCTTGTGTCGTTTGCGCGCAGTCCCCCATTAATCATCTTATCGTTACGATCAGCTTAATCACGTTTTGTTGCACCTCTTTTTTATACGATCTCGGCGAACGATCGTCCGAAAAAGTGGCGATTAAACGCACCCCACCATTCGATGTCGCAACACAACTTGTACTCTCAATTGCTGTCGCCCCCACTTCATTTTTTATTCTTTTCAAGATGAGAAAATGCTAAAAATGTTCAACGATTGAGAAGACAAAAGATAATCATTTGGAAATTCGGGCGTACAGTCCAACTTGTAAAGTATCAATTTATATATTACGATAAACAGAAAATGAAAGTGTTTTGGGAATGTAACACTGTAAAAGGAGGGAATTTTAAAAATGACAGTTTGGTACGGACTGAAAAGTTGCTTTTCAGTTGTAACTCTATTGGAGCTGAAATATGTTTGCATGTGGTATTTTTGAATAATTCAAGGTCCTTCTAAGTAACCTCACGTCAATGTTGGAATGTGTAAATTATGTGCTGTTTGATGTCTGATGCTATGCAACTAACATTGCTCGTAATTACGTTTGCGCCTAACCACGTCTCTAAATTATCAATCAAATATATAATGCGCCGTCAAGTACGCGATACAGCTCTTACTCCAGGACGAAGTTTGCCAATTGAGTTTAGAATATCGTGTGGTGCGCGGTAATTCAATTGCATCGGCTCCAACTTATCGGGGAAATCAATCGGCGCGGCTTACAGATCGAGTGATTTTCAATCCCCCTGATCAATTCAGTTGCGAACTAATCAAACTTCTGTAAATGATTGCAACCGTTGGTTGCATATTAATAATCATTTTGCCGCAAGTTGAGTCGATATAACGAATGTTGAATTATCCAAAAGGACTTTGCTTGTGGGTGATGGGCGTGAGGTGTCGGGTTCTGGGATCTCACTTTTCGGGGATTTTCCACTAGCAGTTTCCGTTCACTTAGCTCATGTTTAGATTGGGAAGCACAATTCTGATGAGGAATTTTGGTCTGATATTTAGTAATAAAGGAAAAGCCAGACGAGGCGTTGCCGATGGTGGACCTGACGATGATGGAGATTATGCCACGTTACGAGAGCTTCCATTAATGACCGCAATAGATCCCGCCGACGACTCCACGTCCGAAGAGAATAAGGTAAGATTTGTTCAATTCATATTAACACATGAAACAAATGTTTTAAATTCCTATAGATACCGTTTTTGCAAATAGTAACTTATATTCGTGTTTTTGATATGGTAATATATATTTTTAATAATATTTTTGATTTAGTGATATTTGGAATCTAGTACGATTTTCAATATAGTATTATACTTGAGATATAGTACAGATAGATTTTACGTCCAAGTATATCTAGATCTTGAGGAACAGCAATCAATCAAGTAGTTGATGACTTTAATTCCATTCAAGATAACTATATAGCTTCGTTGGAAGTAATAAATAGTTTGATAATAATAGGCTTCGAGTAAGTTTAGATTGTACTTTTTGATACAGTGGCCAAGGATAACGATGCCATATAGATGTGCGAATCCTAAATCATACAAAGTAAGAAGGTTTGATATTGCCGACAAAAACGAAGACACTAAAGTTGTTTGAATGATTGAAAACATGAAATCGAAGATAACAATTTGGGTTGTTTCTTTTTCGGCGTGATGTTTTTTAGCATTTTCGAATTTGATATTATATTCATGTAAATTGTCGTTCTTGACATTCCCATCACGATCCGAACTAAATCTCGTTGCTTTTCCATTTTGTCATTGCTCCATAACATGTTTCACGAACTAACTCAATCGATCATTCGTTTAAGTGTACTTATTTTGCATGTTATGTGATTAATTATGTATATCACTATAAAACTTATATACATATATGAAATCCAAAACAAATACATATCTAAAAAATGTACAGAAAAAGTTTGATCAAATCAACTCATAAAACCAGTTTAAACTTAATTAATTAGACTTTAATTTTTACATTTAAATACAAAATGTAAAAACTAAGTTGCAAAATTGTTATGATGATAAATTGAATGAGATTTCCCTAGTAAAAAAGATCATATATTGTCAATACATTATTAATGTATAAACAATATATGATTTGCTAAAAATAATATATTGTCAATATATGTTTTATATATGGGCAATATATGTTTTATATATGAGCAATATATGATCCTTTTCACTAGGGTTCTTGTAAATGTTAATTAATTTAAGAGACCAAAAAAGGAAGAAGAAAAAGTTACTAAACAAAATGAAGTTACTAGTCACTTGATTACCCAAGACTAACTGGCATGTATGTTAACAGCTTTTGGAATGCGTAAACGATGATCAAGTGACGTACTATGCAAGCGGTAACCGCGACCTGCAACCTTCAGAAGGTGATCCCTCCCCACTGCTAACTCCCGACCCCCTGCCTGATCCTGCTTTGGAGCCACTTCCGTTACCACCGCCGACTCCGACATTGGTGCCTGCAGTCAACGACGTTATAACAGCTCCCTTAATCACTAACGTTCAGGTATATTAATTGTGACCACAGTATCATAAATACGTCTACTTCTCATTAACGCCCACCGATGGCCAATGCATTTTAGTTAGCGTAACTTGCATTAAGACCTCTCAGCAAGTTCCCCTCGCCCCCTTGTTACACCAAGTTTATCAAACTAACTTTCATAAGGCTCGAAATTTTTAGCATAATAAATTTAGATAGTAGAGCAATTATACAAACAGTTACCTACAATTTGCATAGTTATTCTCTGATCGTAGATCTGAACTTTTTGCAAAATTAATATTTTGTTTAGTTTGAATTTTTGAGGAGCAGTTGGGTTAATTACAGAATCAGTTGTTTTTTGAATCAGATTTTTATAGATGTATTAATTTGAAGTTTCGTATCTAATTTTGTTTAATGAAAGAAGTTTTTATGATAGCCCAACTGCCTTTAATTCATAGTTAGAAAGTTTCATCTGACCGACTGAAATCTACTAATTTTGAGAATGAATCGCGACATGGAAATTTCCCAATTACAAAGCTAATACCATTAAGGATTTCACGGTTGTAAAAAAGTTTAAATTAACTAAGCATTGAACTAACGTTTTTTGAAGCGGAAACCAACTTATTCACTACGCCAAAGAAAAGTTCAAACTACAAAAACTTTTTTATGAAACATACTTGTTCACAATAATTTTCAATTTATGAAAAAAATGGGGATTAAAGTTAGGAACTTTCCATGTCCCAATTTGTGTAAATTATTTAAGGTGGTTTTAGCAAAATAATGTTCATTGCAGATGTTCAAAATTTCTGCAGTATATTTTTTTCGAACTTTCGTCCAAATCTTTTGATAAAACTTTTGAAATTATACATAATACATACTTTTTTTAAAAAATTAATTCGTCAAGAAATTTATACCAAATTACGTTTTGTACAATTTTTAACTCTACAAGAAGAAAAACATTCTATCATAATTTACTGAACTGTACAGTGTATATGGGGGTCAAATCTAAAATTCGGGAAAAAATATCATAGAAATTTTTAAAATATTTTTTACAATTTTTAGATTTGCCCCCCATATACTATACAGTTCAATAAATTTTGATTTATGGATTATAATATTTGATAGAATTTTTTTCTCACTTTAATTGCCCATGAAAAACATTGCATTTTTCATCAATTGTTAAAATCATCCTTAAAACTAGAGTTAACCGGGGTAAGAGTGACGATTTGGGATAAACATGACACATGACATAACTTGAAAGATGTTCAAAATTGTTACATTTCAAATCATTCAGAAGAATCATTGAATCAATAAACTTAGGTATACAACGAGTATCGAAAAAATTTTATTTATTTGAAAGAAAAATATGACGTGTCACATATTACCCCGAGTGTCACCCTTACCCCAGTTGAGCCTACCACAAAAAACTACTGCACGGTTTGTTGCAGTTGAATGTTTTTTCAAAGAATTTTGTTGAAAAAGAAACTAAAAGACTTCAAAAGAACAACAACTTGTAAAAACAAATAATCTAAGAGGGAATGTGCATTTCAGATGAACGGCCCAGGTCAGACACCGCGGTGTTTGCGGCGAACAGACTCCGGGATGCCGCATGAAGAGCTGACCCCTCGGTCGGACTCTTCGAACTCGCCCCCACTGGACTCGAATGACGCAAGCAGGATAAACGGTGGCAGCAGCAACGGCAGCACCAGCGAGACGTCGAGCGGCGTGCACAGCAACGCGAGCAACGCCAGCAACGAGCTGAACAGCAACCGGCGGGCGACTTCAGCCGAGGAGCTGCCGAAGGCGCCGCAAACGGTGCAGGAGCACCAGTGGCGCAGCAGCTCCCTCCAGCGGGGCACCCAGCCGCCGACCACGGCCAACTACAGCTTCTCGCCTGCGCAAAATTATTCGCCGCAGTACGCGAGCCAGGCGCAGCAGCGACTCATCAACGGCAGCAACGATGCCCTCATTCTGGACAACGCGAAGGAAGCCACCGTGGTGATTCGGCGCCGTTTATCCAGGCCGAAGTTGACTGAACCCATGAACCCCAACGAGGAGCCTTTCGGCCGCTCCACCAACATGAGGATGACCTCGTTCACCGAGAATAACGATCTACGCGCCATCCAGCCGTCCTCCGCCACACTGCCACATTACCCTACCCAACCGGTTAGACATTGCTTTTTAATCAACGATTCAACCAGATTCTTTTTTCCAATTCCTAATACCGAGGGAATACTTTTTACATTCTACAAATTCGCCATCCAACTGTGCCATTACTATTGTTTACTTTTCTTTACTTCTTTTTGTTATACGTTGCAAATTTATACTGGGGCTTGTTGGATTGAAAAAATACCAAATTCGAAGACAGAACAGTCTGTATTGAAATTATGATACTTCATCAATTTACCATGCAACTTGTAAATTTACAACATAGTTTATTTAAATTTTATATTATTTTTTATTTTATTATAATAAAATCGTTTTTAAATTTATAGATACTTAATACAAGGTAGCATTTTTTTAGTGTATGCCCGATTTGAACTAAAATGTTGTTAGAAAGTGTAACAGAAACTTATTTTTCAAATCAAATCAATGAATTAACTAATTGATCATTAATTTCAGATCGTCACATATCCGCACTGTTCGACGATGCCATTACCTCACGCTTCACACAATAACGTAGTGGGTAATGTGCCAAACGGTCCCGGAACAGGCAGCTGCGGCTCAGTGCCTCGGCACATGGCGCAAGTTCAGATCCAGAGCAACGGCACCACCACGACGAACATCGCCCCCTCAACGGCGGCGCACACGACGTTACCCTCGCACCACAACGGGGTCCGGTTGTTGCACGCGCCCCCCGCGAACCCCTTCGTCAAACGGTTCCCGCCGGTTCAGGTGCACGCACAACCCTGGCCCCTGTCTGGCCACCACACGTTCCCCCAGCCACCGTCTATGTCTTCGTCAACCACGTCCACGAATAAGTTGCTGATCACGGCACAGGTCCGGCAGAGCGATCGCGATTCTGCTAATTTCTCGATGGCCAGCAGTGGCGACTCAGATACGTGTTTACCGCACTAAGTTAGCAATCTCATTTTATTATGGTGAAACCGGGTTAAAATGATCAGCTGGGTAAAATCAATCAGATCAAATTGTCAAACAAATAAGAGCATATAAAATTGTTTTTTAATAATTCTATATTGCAATCAACATCTAAAGAACCTATTGTTTACAATAAGTTACAAGAAAATGTTACTGAAAGATTTTATTTGCTTTCATAAGCTGATCATTTTTATCCATTTCTGATCATTTTTTTTTTTCAATTTTTAATGGTTCTGTTTTTCAAAAACTCAAGGAAAGAACAGAGATATTTATTTCGAAATCCGCGTTTGTAACTCGGATTGTTAAATTATGCTATTTATAATTCTTTCCTTTGATTTTTTTCGTTGTCTCTTATAATTTGTATGGGCACCGGTATAACAGACTCATAATTGATAGTTGGATTTATATTGTATAGATCTACCAACCGCGGGTGCTAATCATTTTTCCAGAAGCTTGTTTTTAAGGATGCGTTAGTTGAATTAGGTATTGACAATTCGACGATATCTGTACAGAGCATTTAGAAAGCATTTCAACAAGTCTTTCGATTTTTGTATATTTTTGATGTAACTAGCGTTAAGCATTTGTTTTTAAGCTTCGACAAACAGCGTGCATGTTCCTCACACGCGGTGCCTGTACGGTTTTCCCCTCTGTAAAAAAATCTTCGACTTCATTTCCAACCGATTGTCATTTTTCTTTCACAATTTTTTATTTCGTCCAATTTTTTTACATCATGTTTGTATACTGAATTTTAATGATAAGACGTTTTTCATTTAATAATTTAACTGATATAAATTTATATACCAAAGATAAGTGGAACGGACAAAGAGCGTTGATTTGTCTGCGAATTGTAAAGAAAAAAAATGATAAAAAGCCTGTTTTTACTGCGTTAGATTTTAAATTGTCGTTTTTACTTCAAGTTTAACGAATTGAATTTTTGATGCCGAGTCATTGCAAATGACTTGGGCGCGGATATCAATCGGAATTGAATGGGCCCGGTGGTATAATTGTTGAGATAAAACGTTTCCGGAGCGATTGGGAAGAAACATCGCGAAAAACGTTTGTTTTCCGTTCGAGAGAAAGCGCGTGTGAATAATTTTGCACTGGCGTTCAGGATTGTTCTGTAACTGGTAGACAGTTCATTCAAATGAGTTCCTCTTTAAAGTTGAAATGAAAAACAAAGTAATTAAAAAAAAGAAAAAAAAAACGTTACAGAATGATCAGTTAGAAAAGTAATAAAACAACCTGGCACGTGTCGATGAATTGGGAAAGAGATAAAAATAATGTATTTTTCAAAACAAAATTGTTCAAAAGTGATTTCTGCAGACGATGGAGCTGTCAGACCCAACTCGCTCGAAATCATATTTCAAAAGCAAAAAAATAAAATGAAATAAAAACTCGATGGATTAGTGAATGTTGCGAGAAGCTAAAACGAAGGTTGTAACTTTTGTACGTGACGTAGAATTTTGTACTCGTGTATAAGTGTAGTTAAAGAAGCGGACCCACGGCAAAAAGTCACATATCCATATTAACACTTTGCCTCGTATTTTTTGATGCCCTATACATGTATGACGTATGATATACATAAGTACACTTACACCTCATAAAGTATTCCTAAACATATATTTATATAAATCCCTTTTACTAAAAGAAAATTGACAGTTAGAACGAATAAACAACATTGAACAATTTATAATTCGGATCAGATAGTCGTCTAAATTTTTGAGCAGGTTTCGTCAAAGTATGAATAACATATCTGGTTATTGTGATGCTTAACTTTGTATAATCTTCCACTGTTCTACGTGAATTACAAAAAATAATAATGTAGTGAAACGAAAAATAAGATTGAGCACTGACAGGTATCTTCGTTTAATTTTATAGAATAGACCAACTATTTTTGAAAGAAAATCACAATCACGTTCTGTTGTTTCGAATCATGTAAAAAAACCCCATGCCTTCTCCTAACGAATTTTCATACCCATATCTCGGTCTTTGCCTGACCCTCGCAAAGGAATCAAAGATACAACTCTTCTGGCATCTTTATCACGAAACGATATGAGAATAGGACGTTTTTTCCAGTAAAGAAAATATGAACCGATGAAATCGACACGTTGCTCAGCGTCTAAAAAAAAACAAGTACTAGTGCCATATTGAAGCGGAAATAATGTAAGAATAATGGGTGCTCGCTAGAAAATGCACCGAACTCGGTACGTGACTCGTGAAAAAGCGCATACGGTATCCTCTCGGTATAGTTACAATTGTATCTAGTTATCGGTAAGATAGGTGTATAGAAGCGTGATCAATCGAGCGAAGGATGCTCATTTGTTCCTTCAGATGTATGAGATTTTTGTATGAATTAGAATGCCTTTTATACTGAAAAAAAAATAACATTTGAACTTGTACATTTCGTTAACCTGTAACCATGCGATTTGATGGATTCAATTATTGAACCGACCCTCCGAATCGAACAATTCAAATGCGAATCGAACAGTTCAGCATCATGATTTTTTTTTCTAAAGATAGAAGATAGACAGTATGGATATTTTTAGTATACAAAATGATCTCCAAATTGTGATATTTGAATATACGGTTGTTTGAAAATTGGAATACAACAATTCGGAGCAATTTTCTTTCAATGTCGATTGCCATTTGAATTGTCAATTGAAAAACAACAAGGAGTTTTTAATTTGTAAGACTTAAATTATAAGTTAATTTATTTGTAGATTCAAATTGATTAACAGAGTAATAACCGATTTGTCATAACGCGTTTTGTAATTTATTCGTATATTATTTTGTATATTTATTATCTTGCTATTGATTAAGAATTAAAACATTTTAGTTCGTCTTATTTTGTATTGTTAAATGTATATTGAATAAAAAAAACAACAGTTTTTCGTATATTTCATACATTAAAAGAAACACACTGATTTGTCCAAATTTTCGAAATCGATACATAAATGAAAATCTGACAAAATATCAAATGTAAAGACAAACGCTCTTGAAAATTTTCTGACTTTAAATTAAGAACAAACTATATATCATGTTACTGCCAACTTATAACTGAAAAATCATAGTTAAACTTGAAAATTGCAAACAATTTTGAAAAAAACAAACGTTCATGTTTTTACAACATTAATTATCTAAATCTTGTCAAAGGAAAAGACTTTAGTCACATTCGTAATGCCTGATGCTTTTACTATAACAAATTTATGATAATGTACATCAATGCTATATGACTGGTTTAAAAAAAATCTCTCAAAATTAAAAAAAAAAAAAAAGAATTCGAAACAACACGTTTCAGCCGTTAGAACAAGTATTACAGCCTCCTTTGAGGCTTTGTTAAAATACGCTAAAATGTCACTTTCAATTTTGTTTCTACTTTTTTTTACCCACCAAATTTTAAACCTGAAAAATACATTCATGAAACATATCTTTTAATCTTTCGAAATTATTAATTATTTTTATGACTGAATATTTTTATTTGATTTTATTCAAATGTTGCGTTGTTAATTAAATAAAAAATTTCAGAAACTGATCCAATATCTACACTTTAAGAGAAAACATTTTGAAGGTGTAATTTGTGTTTTCCGTAATAATGAAAAGTAGGGTAAGAAAAGTTATAGGCCACAATAAATAAAATGTAAAGAATGTTCAAGGAACAGGTTTCATGTGACAATAGAAGTGCTTTTGTATGACTACAGGATATGAATATTGTACCGTTTATGCCTACCTCGAAGAGTTAAAGCATACCTCTAAATGTCATCGATTTATCAGCATTTAATGGATAAGTAGCATCATTAAAAATTTGTCATTGCTGTCAGTATTAACAGTCTAATTCAAAATAGCCTTGAACGAAGTTTGCGTGTGCAAAATTTCAACAAATCAATGTAACATTAATTTGTTCGATCATTTTCTAAGCATTGATTTCAAATTTAATTCTTCAAATCTCATCCATTTTTTACACTCATTTAATTGTATTTTATATTTTATTCATTTTTACAATTTATTTTGACTGTTTATAATTAAAAAAAGATTTCAAGTAAATTTCTGAATTGTTTTGACTGATTGTAACTGACGTTACATACTGATGTTCATAAGTAGAAACAATAACGATTAGAATCACAATGAAAAGAATAAAAAAAAGTCGAGTTTGACAAAGAAGCGCCAACCTCCGAAGCGAAAGTATTTTTTTACTGTTTAGAGTCAGTCGGCAATTTAATTTTCGCACATTAGACTTGACTAGATTGAATGCTGAAATATTAGAGATTGAGAATAGAGAAACGAGGAAAGTGGCAATGCGAAATTGCCACATCAAAATGTGACAATTCTTCAAAGTAATAAAAACAAGTTTTTAAAAGTTGTCTTTTGACAAAATTTGTTGATCCGTTAAATTATTGAATTCAGATGAATGTACCTTTCATTGTAAGATTATCCGATTGTCTATCATTCCTTTCGAATGTTTTCTTGATGTGAAACAAAAATTGATCTGAAAGTGATTGATGAAAAATCCGGTCGCGGTTAATTTTAAAGCGTTGTAAATATCAAATTACTGAAAAGTAATGTACGATTGTTGTACAAAGACTGATTAGATTAGCGTTATCCACTCAAACATTGGGATTGAGCAGATTTCATTTTCGGATACCGAAAGAAACAAATTAGGTACGTGGCCTTTCTTTACAGTGTACAAAAAAAATCAAACAAAATTAAGTTACGTTGCGCACTGATTATTTTGTTTTCGAAATTCTGAAGCCAACATTTCCGAACAAACAAAAATTTGAGTAAGATTATCATACTGTCTGAAACACAATGATATTAACCAAGCATCGTATAATATACAATTGAAATGAATGTAAACTTTGTATATTCATTTATCAATGAAATAAAAATATTCAAGAACTTTTTCTTCATTAATTTTATTCCCAAACTGATGTATAAAATCTTATCTTACTCCTTTAAATTTTCCATTAAGGATCGAGCTTTTTTCAGTTCTGAAACATAAAGCATTGAATTATCAATTTCAAATGTCAGCATTTTATGTACTGCATTAAAAGAATATAAAAAAGCTGATATGACATGAAAAAAATGAATTTTTACCTTCCAACAAAACTGGAATGTCATCTTTAACTAAATTGATCGTAACATTTTCCTCGTCATCGTTTAGAGATTTTATTTTCAATGCCAATTTAGCAACAGGTGATTTATCTTCAGTGGGCATAACTTTGATAGAAGATAATTGACTGACTGTAACAAATCACAAATTAAATAGTAAAAAGAGATTGAAAGAAGAAATAAAAAATTTGCATCATTGTTTCAGGCCCCCTTCTGATATTTACTTCTAAGAGATTGGGCAGTCAAGTTAACCTCCAGTTCTGTTGCCTGTGACTGATAAAGAGAACACAAAAGTTTACTGTGTTCAGATGGCAGTCCAAGTTGTGATAATTCGCTTTGCAAGTCTGTATGAGAAACACCATTTCGAGCTGCTGATGTTATTATAAATTCCAAAGCAGCTATTACAGCTTTCACATCATCAAAATCTAAAAGAAAAAAAATTTATTAAAATACTGACGAACTGATAACAAAATGATTAATAAAACAATTGATAAATAATCAAAAAATAATTGTAAACAAAATTTTTACACCAACCGAAATTTGTGCCTTCTGTAATATTTTTTAAAACGTCTTCCTGAAAATTAAGAAAAAATATTCAAGTGATCTCCAACCATCAAAACCTTGATAAAAATAAGTTTTTTGGATAGTCATTGAAATACCGGCATGGCTCCTGTAGTCAGTCGTGTAATCACACATCCTGCTACTCTTTTCATTCGCATCAAAGGCTGTAAAATATAATATTCAAGATAAATAAATTGTTTAAAAGATTGTAAACATTCAGCATAATTTTCATACTTACAAAACGTGACAGGGTATTGATTTCTGTCAGAAGCCAATCTGGACAGTCCCCGTCTCCGAGAAATCGAAATTTCTACGAATAATCATCAATTTATACCAGTCGTAACAAACATCAACAATTGTTATCAAAAAATAAATATAAACTGTTAAATAATACAAAACATAAATAATTACCATTTTTGTGGTTCTGCTTTGTACAAATAATTAATCACTTCTATAAAATAAAACGATCTGTAAATAGTTGGTTGTCAATTATAAACTTTCAACAATAAACAAACGATGAAACCAAGAAACTGATTGTTATCATTCATTTGTTTCAACTTTGATAACAAAAACATAACCAAATTTTTTTCAACGACACGTACTTTTTATTAATTACGGTCTCGTATCAGTTCTGAATAAATAAAAACATTATCAACTGATCTGTCAAAACTAAAACACAACTCTCTATCTTGTTTCTTTTTCCAGCTGTTTTTCCAGTTCTACGTTCCCTGTTCCCGAGAGTAAAAAGCTGCCATCTTGTGAATCAACGATAAAACAGTCGAAATTAAGGAGGGACTTCTACGTCGTCATATGACCTAGTCCTTTACTATCTCCTATTCACATGCGAAACAAAACATCACAGATGACAATATTTTGTGGAAAATTTAAACGAGCCATTGCTACCACAGAGATCATTTCGAAGTAATGATTCCTTTCCTCCAGATGCGAATAGCGAGTTGAGAAATTGACAATTTCGAAGATAGTGATTCGGCGGCTCAGTGAAATTTGGTAGTTTCTCCATCATTTTGCGCAAAGAACCGTTGTCATTAATGCAAATAAAAAATTTTGGAATCACTGCATCAACAATGTCGACATTGATTGATAAGAAGGTAAATAGATAAAACTCATGTGAACGAAATATTGATGGGAAATTTGTTTTTGATAGCAAACTTTTTTACCTTCTCTTTTTACAGGACACTGCAGAGTGGCAGGCATTTAAAACGGTCTTTTACCACAGCATTGTCATAATAGTTCTGCCTGTGTTGTGTTTCTTCGTCAGCAAAATTTTTATATTCGATAGTAAGTTGATGATTAGAAAAAAAAATTTATGAATTGTACATGATATCATTTTTTAAGTCAAAATATTTTCCCTGGTATTACCACAAATAAATATTTTAAATGTCATGTATCAATATTAATTAGTTTTATTGTTTTTATGTTCAGTGTTTGGACTATTTTGAAATACTTTTGGTAAAAAAAAGTTAATTCTATTTTTTTGTTACATTTTAGGTATTTTAAGGCTAAACACTATAGCGAGCAACGTTTACTCAGCAGTTTTCGCGATGATCGTCTTACACATAGCACTAGGAGCGTTCATTTACAGGGCGTATTTCGATACACCCTCAAAACCAACAGCAAAAGCAGATTAATTGAAATATATTTTACCAACTTGCAAAATTAAAATGATTGTAATACTTTCTTCGAAGTACCTTTTGAAAAATGCTTTGTTCCAAAATTTTTTTTTCCAGTCACAAATAACACAGCATCTTTAAAAAATATGCTTGCGAACATTGAGAAAAAATTCAGCATAAAATTGTGTTATTTAAAAGTAAAAAAGATTTTGGAACAAATAATTTTTTTGTTATTTTCGTCTTATAAATTTCTGTATAGCATTTCAATTGTAAACTTTTGTTAACTGATTTAAAACACTACTCATAGTTGATATCAAAAGCTTGCTTTAAGTTTCTGTAATAAGATTAATATGAATTTATTACTAAAACAAACCGGTTTTTATTTTTAATAAATTCAATCATTTTATATTAATTAATTTAATTCAGTTTTAAATTTTTAGGAACACTGCATCTGTCTTCGTTTAACTCACGTGACTGTGAGAGACAGATGGCCGGCACAATTTTTTCCTGTCATTTTGTGTATGTGTTACAGCACGACCGAGTGCAGTTTGCGTGTTGTTTGTTGTGAAAGGAAAAACATTTGTTGCCTCCTCAAAACCAACAAAAGTAATTATAATTTTTCTTTCTTATTTAATCAATTCAAGTTTACTCATTCTAATGTCTTTAAATTCGAAATATTGCATGTCGTTCTCAAAAAATTTAGAGATATAACCGTGTAAAATACTTAAGGTTAGGTTTCACGCACGTGGTTTGTTTACGACCTTTGGAAAAAATTTGAATAAACAAATTTATATTTAATAGTGAATTGGACAAGAAAAATCTTTTAATTATTAATTAATATTCGACAGTTAATAATTCAAATATACATTTAATTAAAAATATATCTGATGAAATAAGTTTAAAACAATATCGAAATTGATTTCTTGTTTACTTTCATCAGGCGAAAGTTAGTTTTATTTCCAACTCACAGTTATTTATTCAAATAAACTAAGTTGATTTTTTTAATTTCAGATTGAATAAAAATGTCATTCCGAGGACGTGGCGGAGGCGGAGGTTTTCGAGGCCGTGGAGGCGGCGGATTTGGAGGCGGTGGATTTAGAGGCGGACGTGGAGGAGGCGGTGACCGAGGAGGCAGAAGGTAAAATTATAATACAAATTCAATTGCAAACTGAATTAAAATCAAAACCCTAATTTTTAAACGTTTCGATTTCAGTTATGACCAAGGACCACCAGAAACTGTGACTCCTTTAGGACGATTCGAATGGACAGTTCAAAATGACTTAGTAGCCAAAGTTGAAATTGAACAAGTCCCTTTCTTTAACGCGCCAATCTTTACCGAAACAAAACAACAGATTGGCAAGGTGGACGAAATTTTTGGAAACATCAGAGACTATTATATCTCCATCAAATTGGGAGAAAACATCAAAGCTGGTAGCTTTGAGAAAAATACCAAGGTAACACACTTTAATCAATCAAAAAGCAAAATTCACAAAAGAAAATCAATCAACAAAATTTTGAAACTTCTTCAATTGTAAAGTTGTCAAAATGTTATTGTAAAAGAAATTTTCAGTTAGTGAAAAACATTTACAATGTCAATTCAATAAATGTTTAAAAATTGATTGAATTGAACTTGAAACCATGTTTTTTTGCAGCTTTTCATCGACCCAGCAAAACTGTTACCTCTTCAGAGATTTTTACCAAAACCGCCAGGTTCAGTTCAAAAACGCGGAGGTGGAAGGGGCGGCGGCGGTCGCGGTGGACGTGGCGGTGGTTTTGGTGGCGGAAGAGGTGGAAACCGCGGAGGATTCGGTGGACGAGGCGGTGGTGGCGGCCGAGGAGGTTTTGGAGGCCGCGGAGGCGGCGGTGGATTTGGAAACCGTGGAGGTGGCGGAGGCCGAAATAGTTTTGGCGGCGGTGGCGGAAGAGGCGGCGGTCGGGGAAGGTGGTGACCTTCAAAAAAAGCTGTACATAAAACTCATGGCTAAAGTAAAATATGCTTTATTTCGTTACCAAATGAATGAGTTTTCATGCAAGTTTATAAACTTTGGGTGGAACGTCTTCAGCCGGATGAAACAAGTTTAAACCGCGGTCAAAGTTGCAAATGAAAACAACGTTGACTATTTTTGTATTATCTTAGAAATAATAAACGATGTAATTTTAAAGAAACCAATTTACACCTCGTCGAATTTGATGTGTTTTCCTAGTTCTTTCTCCGCTTTTTTTAATAATTTGTTCCGTCCTCTTTGGTTGACCTTTACCTTTTTGGACAACTTTTCAAGTCGGTCTGTTTGCATTTTTTCCCAATACCATATCTCTTCTTTGTCTGAAAAAAATATCATTTATTATTGCTTAGTTAATTATCCATCAAATTATTTCTTTCAATTAATTAATGAAACTTCACTTTAAATTAACAATTCTGTTTGTTTCGGTTAATATACGTTACCTGCAATCACTGACGTTTTTCTTTCAGGTACTGATTTCGAAGCCAGTTCTTTAGCTGCTTCGGCAGAATCAAATCTAATAAAAGCAGTCATAGCTCCTTCCGAAACATCGACATATTTGACCGAATTATTGCTCCTGAATTCTTTCTACAAATACAAAATTATTTCGATTAATAAATTATTAAAAATAACAATAAGAAAAATGGGAATAAAAGAAAAACAACCTTGAAAGTTTGCACATCCACACAAGGTTGATCCAGATCAATTTTGACAATCAATCCTGGCGTGAATTTCATATCACTGATCGAATTACTATTATCTTGCTTGGTTTCCTGTTTGCCATCGTCGGTTTCTTCTTTCTCAATTTTCATTTTCTCCGGATTGTTCCATTGATTGCGTCTAGTTTTCATCAAGTGTTGTTTCAGCTGACGCATTTTAGACCTCTGCAGATCCAAATACTTGTTACGAAGTTTCTTCCAATCCTTCTTGGCCATGACTTGTAAGCCAAGTTCAGTCGCATCGGCTTTATCAGAAGATCGGTAATTCTTGTGCCGGTTCTTCTTCTTCTTGCCTTTTGCGACTTCGGACTGCTCATCCTTCTTTTCAGAACTGCTTTCATCCGATTTTCCATCTAATGCAGCTGTCTTAGCCGGCGGAGCATCTTCATTTTCTTCAGTTTCGACAGCCTTCCGCTTCTTTTTGGTCTTCTTAGAATGTTCAACTTCTGTATTCTCCTCGACGTCGGATCTTTCAACTTTTATTTTTGGTTCCTTCGTTGACTGAACTTCAGTTGTATTATCCACTTCTTCAGCAAGTTTTCTTTTCTTTTTACACCTTTTGGATCCTTCAGATTGCAGTTCCTCAATCTTTTCTTCAACTCCATCCTCTCCTTTTACTTTTATACATTTTTCATCAACCGAAATGTCGTCAGAATTATCTTTCGCCTTCTTTAATTTGCTCTGATTTCCATCTGAGCTCAAATTCAGCGATTCTGAAGCCTGTCTCTTTTTAGGCTTTTTGTCTTCATTTTCTTCATCTTTTACTTCTGGTTTATTTTCTTCTGTATTATTTTCTTCCGCGGTTTCCTTCTCGAATGTTGTTATACTCATTACATGATTTGGAGAAGTTTCTGATGGAAGTTCGTACCCCTTTTCTCGGAAAGCCTACAAAAAAGTAATAACGAAAAGTCATAAAAATTGTTTACAATTTACTCAACAAATAAAATAAATTGTTCAAAACATATTTACTTTCAGACACTTTTCAGCATCCTCTGGCTTATCAAATTCTACAAAACAAAAGCCTTTGATGTTCTGACTTTGTCTATACTTTGGAATTGAGATGTAAGCTACAGGCCCGTATTGAGAAAAAATGGAAGTCAACATTTCGTGATCAGCATCTCGGGGCAATCTTTGAACATACACAGTACACTCGTCAGAATTTTCTTTAACGGCTAGAGGAGTTATCCGACGGACTTTCGTACCATCTTCCGAGACTTCTAAAAAGGTTGAGTCTTTGAGAGCTTTGGCTATTCGATCTCGATCTTCTGTCAGGGCTCGAATTTTGTTGAACTTTAAAAACTCATCCAAGTCCACATCTGTAACAAAAATATCATATTCAACTTTGTTCCAAAAATCTTACTATTTACATAATCTTATTTATTCACTTTTCTTTCTTTTGAAAAATAAAATATCCATGAATAATTATATTACTTGGATCTTGTTTGACTAAGTTTCCCAAAAATCTATCCCTCGCCAAATTGGCGTCGCAGAAATAAAATTCCATTTGTTTTCGTATAGCTGCATGTAAGGTTTTTTTCCTCGTTCTTGATTTTTTAGTTCGAGGCGCAGCTTCGACTTGTTCATTGACTCGCTCCTGATGAATTTCCTCCTGTGCCGGTACCTGAGGCACTGGGATCATCTCAGACGCCAATTCCATATCAGATTGTTCTTCTTCCGTCACCATTTTTCTAAAATTATCAAATTCAATTTATTCAATTTTGAATCAACAATGAAATGCAAACTAATTGTTTGTTTTGATGATAGTTGAAAATTTTTAATCAAATCACATACTTACACTCAAGACTTTTAACTGGGTATCAACTATTTCTTTCAAAATGACACGTCCATTCGAGACTTAATTTAAAAGTTGCGAAATAAATACTATTGGAAAATGAACGCTCGAATTTTCCTGAATAATTTTATTCTAAATCAATAGTTTTTGCTGCAAATTTCTTCTCTCACAACAATACCGGTAACATAACCTCAAACCGTCTTTGCATTTGCAACACATAAAGGTACGTTTTCACTTGCGACACAAAATGAATAACAACCGGCGGAATTCTCGGAACAAGGACTTTGTGCAAAACAAAACATCAACGACCTCTAGATAGCGGTGTCCGCCGAACGGATGCTTTTTAAAATTGAAAAAAAATAAGGCGCTGAGCGGCAGGTCAAAAAATTACGATTTTTCAATGATATAAAAGATCCATAAAATCGGAAAGAAAAAAATCAACTGAATGTAATGTTGATCACTTA
>JAAMPD010000544.1:46361-88187 GCA_025266255.1 Trissolcus basalis | reverse complement strand
AAAATTTAAAATTTTAAACTAAAAAAAAAAAAAAAAAAAAAAATTAAAAGAAATAGATTGAAATGGTGCGTTGGCGATAGAATTCTATAATCGATTATCTTATGTTCCTGCATTGAGAGAATAACAAAATGACTGGTATAGAAATTCATCCGTCAAAGATAGAAAAATACCATTTTTACAAGGGCATACATGTGTTTGTCATTTCTGCTTATGTTCGTTTACGAGATACTTGAATGCAGAAACATTCTTGTTGAGTTGGAGTTAGTTTGTTTATGTTGAAGAAAAAAAAAATAAAAAAAAAACGGGGTAAAAATGTTTCTTCTCAGACGCGTTTATTTTTTCAGCATTTTTATTTATATTATTTTTCGAGTAAAGGTTGAAGTTTTCGATACTTTTGTCTACTTCTTGAAAAGTTTTATGATCGTAATCATATTTGTCGAAGTTTATTGGGGAAATGTGGATACATATCAGAATCATGTTCGGAAAACTTTTGTGGACATGTAATTATGTTTTCTTTTAAAAATAATAATACTTTTATAGAAGTATTATAACAAAAAAAAAGTTGAGTCCAATTTTGCAGTATAACTGCGTATCTGTGAATAGACACGAATCGTCAAACGATATTTAGCTATATTTTAAAACTTTTCATTCTCATATAAAATAAATCGTAAAATCTGATAGCATTTTTTATTCTACAAAATTGAAAATATTTTACATAGAAACGGGGAAAAAATAGTTGGAGCGATTGATTGATTAATAAGTCTTTCATTTGCGATCAATAAAAAAACCAGAGTGACAAATTGAGAGTACGAACGAGAAAGAGAGAGAGAGAAAGAGAACAAAATAAATCAGTTGTCACAGCTACTTGTTTACGGTGTGTAGTTCAATTATAAAATCGAATTGATTAAAGGCGCTCAGTTTCACACTTTTGCGTGTGTTGATATTGCGAGAAAACCGATAACCGATTTCTTATGAATCTAATTCCATCTGCTTTAATAGAGCAAACTTTTATTTCATATCTATTTGAGTCTGGTCGATGTCAGTAGCAACAGATGAGTTCAATTTCAGTCACCAGTCGAGGGATGATTATTTAGCACCGACAAATTTCGCTCCAACCTGTTTAGACACAGCATCACTTGCTAAACTGCATGTTTGATTAACATCATTTATCAAAAGCTAAGAAATTAATAATAATAATATAACACTGTTTTTAACTACATGTCATAATGATCCATTTACATGAGATTATATGACTGCTGCGATTCAAATCGCGACTAATTTATTAACATTATAGGTTCATTTTTTAACCAACACTCAATCGCTATAACTCTCGGATTAACACTTTGTTACGTTTGTAATTTATCGTTTTGATGTAAGTAGCACGTTTGAAGAAAATTTATAGTAGATTTGAAGATACAAAATTTTTTCCGATTTATTCCATTGAACTCACTATTCAATGAGCCTTTAGCGTTAATGTAATTAGCGTGTTTCTGATGTTATCGCATTCAAGAGTGCAAACTGAGATTCGATTTTTCAGGGGGAACTTGATGGATTTAATCAGATATTCAATCAAGATTGTCGGGGTTTTTAATTCATGATACATCAACAGCGAAATTGAAATCGTCGTCAATGTAAAATGACTTTTTTAAGAATTTGTGAAAAGCCTAATTCGGCTGTTATTGGACACATAAGCGAACCCCATTTAAGTTTCATTAGAAATCCATATGATTTTTCAATCCAACGAAAATCGAATTTTCGATTGCAGAATAGCCTGCTTTCAACTTAAATATCTCTTTTAAAAGGTATGCACGATTCATGATGCAAAAAATATGGAATAGAAATATTTCATCTCAAATTTAAATAAATATAAACAAATTAAGCTACGGGCAGTTGAAAGTAGTTGCAACACCTTTGTCCAAATGAGACACTCAAATAATTTATAATTTAAAATAATACAATTGTCTTGTTGACAAATGAAATTAAACTTCAAAAGTTCAGTTATTGTTTTGTTAAAGACAAATTTTTTGACAAAATTTAATTCCACCACATTTATTCCATTTATCAAAATTACCTCATAAATCTGTACTTGAAAACTTATAGATTTTATTAAAAGTTTGATGAAAAACAAACATAGTGGATTATGACTAATCATAGCCATCTTTTAATTTTGGACAAAAACTTTTCTGTTTTTCAAATTCTAGAAGCAGGGACCATCAATCTATCACGGTGAATATATTTTAACAATATATATAGGCTACATCAATAAATAGCTCGGAACCTACCAGCTGATAAGGACCCTCTTTCGATGATACTCTAAATGGCACAGGGAGCTATCAAGAACAGAAATAACAGATAGACTAACCACACGGACTCGGTAAATAATAAATCTATATAGAAACAAATTTGATGTTACATGCAATTCCAGAGGGGAATGCGTGAATGGCGCGCGATAGAACGTTTTTCAAGCTCATTGGCAAGAGAGACAAGAACATTACTCATGTATTGTACAGGTGGAAAGCATTTAATCTCAAAACTAAGGCAATAAAAAAATGCACACACACATATATTCTGGATTTTACAAAAGTTTCCAATTCGCCAGATTAGGATTATTTTTCTCAATTTCTTCTATCTGGAATGAATTAAAGAGAGAACGTGGAGTTTCGGTTACGTTTTGTGGGCTGAAAAAAAAAATCCAGATCATAGGTGAAAGCTTCATCACTAACTCGATGAAATGCCCTATGAATCGGATCGAACATGCGCTTGGGTGTGTCTATGTCGAATGATAAATGAACATTGGGTATCGCTGATCTGAGAATAGTCGCAAAATCGTACTTATCACAGCGCGAAATTATGGCCAAACGCTGCGGCGTTACAACGCCTTTGGTGATGGTTTAGCATTCAATAGAGAAGAAATCGCGCGACAGAATAGATTTGTGAAATTGCCATTCACCGAGTTCTTTTTCCACATCTCGGTTCGACCACAATATTCATAGCTATTTCCATTCGGCCAAGAAATCGTGATTTTGTGGTATATCATAAAGAAGAAAAGGCATTTCAACTTGTTTATTGAACATTCAGATTCGCATAATTAAGAAGTTTACCTTTAAACGTGAAACGGGTCTCGATACAATTCGATATTGTTAGAATACATTTTAATACCATTATCCTTGGTGCTATTTCAAACGAAATAAATTGAACTTGGATCATTTTTTTGGCTTTGTATTTTTTATGTCTGCTGCAATGACCATGTTAACTTAACCCTTCCTGTTCCACTTTCCCGAGAGCAACTTTTTGTTCTCACATTATTTATTGATTTATTATTTTTATGGGCACAGTTATTATGGTACATACAAACTCAATTTACTACCGAACGTGATAAAGATTTCTCTTAATAGAGTAATTACTTTTACATCTCATTTAATTAACTGTTACATGTTAAGAAATGTTCACAATGCCCGGTCGTAAATTAAGACGGCGAAAACAGAAAAGAGGTTGCGGCTCTACGCGAAGATTTGAAACATGATGTAGGAAAATCTTTATGGCTGATAAACAAAAAAATTTAGTATAAAATAAAAAAAAATTGTCGGTCAACTTGAAGGTTATCGCGTGTACAGAAAATGGTTCTTTAATCAATGATATTTACCAACTATATAACGAGTTTCCGCTTTGAAAGTAAAAAGTCAATAAAAAAATTGATTCCCGAGAAAATATATAACTTATTATAAATATGATTCATCCAGAATAATATAAGACATAAAACATATATTCTATTAATTCAATTCAATGTTTAGAATTTTCTCGTTCTGCTTAATGCAATAGTCATGGTCGAGCTGTTTGCAATTTTTTTTTACCAGCTTATAATTTATAGATCAAATAAATTTCAATTATTTTATGACTTAATTATATGATTTTATTGACTAATTACATACCTCTTAGAATTAAATCTTTGAGACGCTTTCAGTTGATGTACTTCTTTCAACTTCTATCTGGAACAAACAAAATTAAATTTTGTTCTCAAATTTGAAAAAAAAACTTAATTGCTAAAACAAATGCTTTCCTTAAACGTTGATACAAAAAGTATTGATCTTTTGATGATACCAAATTTTTTGTCCATTTTTTGTTATCAAAGTAAATGTAAATTTGGGCTGCTGTATAAAAGGAAAAAATTTGAGTCAAGATGAAATGCTATGCACACGTGGATAAAAAAGTGACTGGATATCTGTTGAAAGCAAAAACAAGATTTGATCTTGCTTTTGGAATAAAATTTTAAGCATACGATTTGCATCGTAGAATTAATTTTAATTCATCGTACGGCAATACCGTGACCGTGTACTCGACGAATCTCAACACATTTTCATGATCAAACTACTCTAAGTTATGTTAACAATTGCGACACAGCTCATAATGGCCATTTAATATTTGCAATTATCATCATTTCCTCTTGCATCCAGTCGATGAAAGACTCGTCGCAACGTTAATAATTCATGGTAATTATTAATTTTCATGATAGTCGGGGACCACCCAGATAATCAATTTTCAACAAATTTTTAATAAATTGAAAGCACCTGATGCTGAGGGTGAATGATAAAATTTTATCAGAATAAGATTCTACAATATTGAAAATCATGATAAACCATGTTTTTAATCATCTTTAAAAGCTTGTTTTATGATGCTAAATTTATTAAAGGTATTATATTTTTTTATTCAAGAGTTTTTAATTCCAGGATAGTGAAAAAAATATGATTCACATCTTGGCCTTGTGAAAAAATATAATTACCCAAACATTTAATTATAAATTTCTCTTTCGCGGAGGAAACCATTTAAAAAACGGTAATTATGGCATAGTAAAATATAAAACCGAAGTTCAAAATCGACCGAAAATTAATTACCTCTTTTGTATTCAATTGAAAGACAATCATTGTCGCTTATTTTATTTACAATTGAATTCAGTTGAAAAATAAGTTTATGGCTTTTGAGCCAATCCATCCAATCATATTTTCTTTTATCAAAAGAAAATTGTATCTGGCATGGTTCAATTAGTGGGCGCGATTGTGATTTTCTGAGCCGATTCGATTTTTATTCTATCTATGAGTTTGTTCCATCTTTTCACAAATGTATCAAATCAAAGAGCATAATGGAAGATCGTACAATAGTTCATTCCCAGATGGATTATCATATATACTGTAATTATACATGAGCAACATTATCAAATCTTCGACTTTGGTAAATTTGGATTAACAAGGAGAAACCTTGTTCAAAATATTGCCAAACTTAGAAGTTTACTTGACTCAAATTATGCTGTAATCAAATTACCGACTACATTATTGTTACATAAGTTAACAAAAGCACGA
Organism: Trissolcus basalis; assembly: GCA_025266255.1. Lineage (NCBI taxonomy): Eukaryota > Metazoa > Arthropoda > Insecta > Hymenoptera > Scelionidae > Trissolcus > Trissolcus basalis. The sequence goes on along the minus strand of JAAMPD010000544.1, from coordinate 82,836 downwards.
AGTACTGCTCGAATTGTGCTGCATCAAACTGTGATTCCGCGTTGTTGGATTCGTGCTGTTTATAAACGATATTTTGTCATGACATTCCTACACAAAGTTAAAATAAGAAGCATCTGATAATTTAGCGTTTACGTCACGTTTGTCAGTCGAGTCAAACGCGTTACATCAGCTTGTATAATTTTCTTTGATAATCATATAAAAAGACGTCGACAAAATATGCCTTAACAAAAATAATAAAACTATACACTATTTCATGAGAAAATTGACGTCTCGGTAAAAATATTGAGTTCGGCAGGAATGTTGATCATGTTTTTTTAGTTTATGAAGTAGCATCAGCGAGTCAACACGTTTTTCACGGGCGTCATCTAAGGAATGGAGTATACGTCAGACCAGATGAACCGGTTTTCTGCGAGCAAGCATCGTCTATGCGCACAGGAAACACGCGGAAACTGAGCGCGAATGCAGCCTCCCATAACAAATCAAAATAAGCGCGTTACATAAAGCGCCGATAATGCAACAATGCTGTGTCAAGTAGCACAGAGCATAAATTACAACTCATTAAATATCACGCACTCGAATTATGGGTTTCCATATATTCGCGAGTAGTAATCGATTAGCACACAGCCTCATCCCTGTCATTGCTCGACCGCACTGACCATTCAAAACAATTGCAACCAACATTGGAACGTTAATAGTATCGCAAACAAAACCAACTATTTGTCATGCAACATTATTCATCACTCGGTCAGCGACTCGAAAATTCGTTTTCATCTCAAACACGTGGACTTACACGCGACATTGTTGACGGTTTCGTTAAACCGATTTCTCGCCATGAGGAACTCACCTCGAGGTCCTTACCATTAGACGATCCTGCGTGAACTGACTCAGTATACGATGCACCGATTTAAACAGAGTCTAAGCAAAAGTTTTCCACGCTTGTAATCTGCCGGGTCTGAGAAAGTTGCACGACCAGACCCGAGCACCTTTCTATGTAAACTGCGGTGCACCTCCTGCAGCAAAAGTTATCCCGATGATGACGATTACGTTGAGTCACACGCCAAGCCGGCTATCAGACTTATCTCATTGATCTGATTAAATTATCGGATGCCTTCCGGAACTGATGATCTGCGTGCAACATCCCGCTAGATACATTATATATACTTGAAAAGAGTCACAAGCAACTTCCACTTCCGTTCCTTCAAATTCGACACCATTGTTTACCCATTTTGCTTTTCTAATTATGCCATTTTATTCCGCGGGAATCACAATTGTCTTATGGACGTTTTAATTTGTACAAAGTGTGTTTATGCAAATTGTAGGATACGTAGATTACAGGTTTAGTTGAAAAACTCAAGTCATAAGAATATTGCATTTGCATGCGAATCGTATCAAATTTTCGAGCGACAATTTTTCAGCATCCCATAATGCAGAGTTTGTCTCCGAGACATGTACTTGAAAAACAGAGATATACTTTCGTAGCACTTAACATAATGAAACATAAAATTTATCTCCATTTATCTAGTCATTTCTTCAACGAGAAAAATAAACTCAAACTTCTTTGCATAACTGTGTTTCGCATATACATAATTCTATCAGCAGATAGGGCCCGATTTAAATTTAACTGTTATTCATAAATGAATATATATCAACGAGCATGAAAGTATATGATAGACTGCGGTTTAATGTGTAATTGTAAGCATAAAAAGATTAAGCCGTGCAATCAAAATTAAGTTATGCTATTATTTAAACTCGCACGGTCGATTTCCGCAGAAAATTTGTTATGAATCTTTTTTTATTTCGCTTATATAATTTTAAAATATATTAACTGAAATTTTGCTCGTGGATTCTGTACGTGAAATCTTCCAAGTATAATTTCATTTATTTTCCATTCAGTTTTTCACAATTGATTGAGTTTAAATTTTGTATCAAAAAAGTTGCCAGATACACATAAACTGTTTATAAAACTTTTTCTTCATCAAAATCTCCTTTTCACTTTCGTGTTCAAACTCTTTCTCTGAAGTGATTTGCACACTCCTAGCAAATGACAACATTGTGCATGGGAAAGTCTATTTTTTACGACCCATTTAATTCGTGAGGCCAGAGATCTAACAAAACTCAATTATTAACGTTCATTTCATAAATGAAATGATATTTCATCGTTGTCTTTTTTTCATTTTTAAAGTGAGGAAATTATTTAATTATGACTGAGACCCACCGGATGGTTACCAGACCAAGGCGCTTCACATTTGTTAAAAATAGGTGATTCACGTACCGTGACTTTCCGTCGGTTTAATTGTTAAGTAACATTTGAATTCACGCGTGCTGAAAAGCCTACGTATTCAACACTTTTATGCCCCTTAACATATGAATAACTGGCAACTTCCTGCAACTTTCTCCAGTTATATAATATGCTAGTTACCTGAACATCAACATTAGACAATCTTTATCGATAGTTCACCGTCTGTTCTAGTCCTGAACTTTCATCTTAATGCAACGTTCAATCTCAGCCACGAAAACCGTTTATAAATTATTTTTGTAGAAACACGAATTATGTAAAAATAAATATACACTAAAAACTTGTGAATAATACTTAAGTGAACAAAATTTTGTAACTAACAATTATTTAAACTTGCGATCGATATAAAACTACTGTAAACTTTTATATCCAAAAATTCATCAACTTTTTTTTATTCTCGTTTGTTTAGAAATTGTTATTAATGGAGTTGTGATTTTCTTTTGCTGTTTCTTAGAACTTGTCAAAGTTTGTGCTCAAAAATGAAAGTTTGTTGAAACTCTCGAATCACAAAAATAGGGATGAAAATTCATAAGCATAATTGACAACTTCAAAGGACGTTGGAAGTTGATGTTATTTATAGTAACAGAAAAACAAAGACGAGTAATTAAAAACCGAAACTTTGATATTGGTGATTTAACGCATACGATGCAACTTGTGAAAAAGATAAAAAGTGCGCACAACTTTTATCCATCAAGACGCAAACTTTGGTTTGATAAAAAAATGATGCAATCGATAAATCAGCAGCGAGAGTTTGCAACGCACTCGCGAATGATGTCAGGAGATTATACACAAAAATTCTGCTAACGCGGAATTCAAAATGAATCAAGATTAACCGTTGGCAAGGAAATTTTGTCCTATAGCGCACAGAGAAATGGCATTTCCATACGCAAACAACCCGGCGAGAAGAGATTCGCGCGCACTCGAATTGCAAATCGTCCCGGTTTTCACGTGTTTTCATATACTTACTTTTTTATCCGAATCCTGACTTATTGAAGAAAATGTTTTCAAGGGCACTCCTCTTGCTTCTCGCGAGCGGTCAGAGAAAACGTGTCATGAACTTTCTATCCATCCATCCCAGTGATATAAATTTTGCTCGATATCAATCGCACGGATCGGTAAAAACTGCGACAAATTGTGGTTGATGGGTGTAACTTATAGTCATGGCCAGCCATCCATCTTTTCATCAGTGTCATGTGTACCATCAGCTGACGGTTCCCAGGCATTCTTTCCACAGAATTTCTATACAGTGCACAATATACCTTGGCTGTACTTTATCTACAAAGTAATCGTAATAACTTGAGCGTATCTCGCGTGACCGTAAATCAGTTGACTTTGCGCAGCGCTTGCCTAGTTAACATTTTTGCATGGTTAACTTTTAATTGGCATTATCAAAATGAAAAAGGCGTAGAAATTTTCTTACCAACTTCTATTTCTTTACTTCATATACATGTTCCTCTTTTTTAGTTTGTTAGCTTTGTACCAAAGAAATTAATGTTTCTAGTTGACAGTAAATATTTGGCTCGGTAAAAACTATCTATGATTACAGTTATACGCACGGTGAAAATCACTCTGGTCAATGATATATACAATTAACACCGATTGCAAAATATATAGTCAATCATGAGATCGATTTACGAACTGTATTTAGTTCAACGAAGTAGTCAGTTTAAAAGACTTTTTTGTCTTGAATAATTTTATTGCTTCTTTCTTTCATTCCAAGTCTAGTCTTTCTTGTTATAATAATTTTTGAAACAATATTTGAAAATATCACTGTAAAAACAAGTGTCTTAAATTAAGACCCTTTTGTAGTCATTTTTAAGACGTTTTTAAAAGACTTAATAAATGACACATTGAATTAAGTCATTAGTGTCTTTTAATTGGAAACGCTGAGTGTCTTAAATATGGAAAATTTTTGCAGTGATATTATTCATAATCATATCCAAAAAAGTTAATGTTAAAGAGCTGGATGTTATCTGCATTAAATAATTTTCAGAACATTTTATAAGTTCTGTCATCTACCTAGTGTACACTGTTAAAAATATCCGTAAATTTACTATACTTTTACCGCATCTTGATGTAGCAAAAATCAGTTTTTTGAACAGGAATATCGATTTCCTGCATCCAGTGCTGTATTTTTACTGTATATGCAGTAATTTTCTTGTTCAGAAAAGTGAAAGGAAAATCTAATGCATCTTCCGATGCGCACTTTCAAAATACACAGTATTTGCGCATATATAGCTGGCTTTTTAACCACGCTATATAGAAATAGTTAAACATAACCTCTTCAGAGTGATTTTTCATATATAGATATATTGGATAGGTTACTGTAAAATTGTGTTCAAATAGTTGTGCTCAAAAGTGTCTATGTGTTTATGATGTGTTTATGTGTCTGTGTCTACATAAAACTGTTATATGTAGAGTTTTAATAAAATTAAAAAATAGCCGAATCTACGTGTTACTTATTTTTTTTAAAACCATTTCTTCAATAAAACATAGAACAAAAATAATGTGTTTTTTTGAATCAGGTCAGATACAAGAATGATTAAGCCTTTTCAGATACTGAAAACAAACGACACCGACTTTGAGGCCTACGAAATGGTATCTCGTATATTAAATTTTTTTGTTTCTATGATATACTAAAGTATACATTATCTGATTTCACAAAATATTCATCACAAACCTTTACGATTAATATTGACATAATGACGTAGATTCTATCGTCATATTATCGCGTCTCACGGCGATGACAATACCGACGACCTGTCTTGGTCAGGCTATGATCGAAAAATCGATCTCGTGCCAAAACAAAAGATGACCGACCAGAATTTCAGGGGCTAAGAAAGGTGGTATCATACAAAATTTGCACTTGAGAGGATGGTCAATTACTTTTTTTTTTTGTTCGTGCAATACCACGATTTGATGAATACATGCGACAGAAAGGACTCCGCCCTTTCCTTATGGAAAATGGCTTTCCTCATGGGCACTAAGTCAAGGGCAACAAAAGTCCTCATGGGCACTAAGCTCAAAACTTAAGATTTTTCGTACTTTTGGGCATTTGAAACTCGTCACTTTCAAAATATCGTAAAACGTAGAATTGCTATCTGTCGAAGTTTTTGTTCCGTTTTTTTCAGTATTTTCAGATTGTGCATGAACTGCAATGTTTCGATTAATAATGAAATCGATTTGATGAACGCTGATCCAGATTGTCTCCGTCTAAATGTTCTCACACAATCAGCACGTCAAACATGTCTTTTTTGCAATGCCGATGCCGAATTGCATCGATTGTCTTAGTCTTGCAGAGTTAATGTTTTTATTAAGAGAAACATTTTCATTCCACAGAATGTTAGATCCTGCTCAAACTATTTGGATGACAAAGGTCTCATATTCGAGATTCTTTTACCAGGATTGAGATTTATATACAGGCCTTATAACATCAGCGGTACTAAGCTCATGCCATTTCTTGAAGAACTACGACAGTCTTGTGCAAAAAAACCTCAACGGATTGATATAAACAACTTGTCTGAGGATGGTTTCGAATGCCTTGCTCCAATGGCAAAAAATCAATTCGAAGATTTATTCTCATATTGCAATCCAATTATAGAAAACGAACAACAGCGAATCATACAAAAGAAAGATTTGCTAATGTTTCTTTGTAAGCTGCGTCAAGGCCTTAGTGATGACTTCTTAAAAGTAATCTTCGATTATAACAGTAGGCAAAGAGTAAGTACTGTTATTAGTACTGTCAGACAATCGCTTTCGCAGAGATTCGTATATAAAAACATCGGACCACATGCAATTGATCGAAATGACTACATAAATCGACACGTGACTGAATTTTCGAACATTTTATACAATCCTGAACCAGAAGACCGCAAAGCAATCGCAATCATTGATAGTATCTACGCCTACATTCACAAAAGTTCTCATTTTCAAGCTCTCCGGTGATCTTTTTCTGTTCACAAGAGTCGGCACCTCATTAAACCAACTTTAGTTGTTGCGCCTGATGGTTATATTCTGGCGATTTTCGGGCCGTATTTCTCTGATTCAAAAAACAACAACGCCGCTATACTCCGACATGAGTTAGAACGGGATGGAGATACTCTTGCTGCTTGGCTACAACACGGTACATTTGTTTTGGTTGATCGTGGTTACAGAGATGTGTTACCGTTTTTTTAGAACGTGGTCAGAAGCAGTTCTCTACAGAACATGCTAATAGTTCGCGCAAGGTCCCCAAAAATCGTTGGGTTGTTGAAAGTAGAAACGGCCATATAAGGTCAATATTTAAGTTCTACGGAAAAACTGTTAACTTGCAACATGCCACATTTTTGAATCAATTCTATTCTATCGCAGGTGGAATCATCAACAGGTATCATCCTACAATTACGATGGAAAGTGCCACTCCTACTCTAGCGAGATAAATCTTAGACAGAGCAAAGTTATCGAACGTAGTTCAGGCAAGAATTGAAGCTGATAATCTTACTGCTAGAAATGCGTAGTCGAGACGCATCAACCATCAAGATGTTCCTGATTTCCCTGTGTTAGATTTGGATTACTTGAAAGACTTGACTTGATTACTTGAGTAAGTGACAACGACGATGAAGATCTTGACGTTATCGATGGCTACTACTGTCAATGCCCAGCTGGTAGTAGAACTTTGGGTGTTTGCGCTCACGTTGCAAGTATTTTGTGGTTCTTAGGATACGCTGGGCATCATCAAAACGTCAAGTATCCGACTTCTTACTTGCTTAATCATACGTTAGATGCAGGCAATAGATAGAAAGACAACAAACGGCCCTTTTAGGGCCATGAAGACTTTCGATCAGAAGGACTTCCTCTATCCAACCACAGTACTTTCGCTTAATTTGACCGAAAGCCATTTTCCATAAGGAAAGGGCGGAGTCCTTTCTGAAAAATATAGTTTTTGAGGCAGTAAAATTGTTGCCAGTTACTTCGGCTACCCGCACGCGAAATAACGCGAATTATACTGTTTCTGCTGGCCATGACGACTGCCTGCAGATTTATAAGCAAGATTGGAACCAATTTGCGAGTGATATAGACTTTCAATTGCGAAGTCAATCTATTGACGTATCGTACGTTTTGTTCCTAATTATGCAATGACGAGTATTCAAGTCAATTTTCAATTATATTGTATAATGTTCCTATTATAGGCATGGCATTTTCTACTAGGCGAAACACGGGATGATCATGCCAACATTGGAAATCGAACAGTATCTCGATAATGTTATATTAGATCTCAATGAAATAAAAGTGATCCAGCTCCATTTAGGGAAGGATTACATTCAGAAGGAAAGCCCGGATACCGTGCGAAATTCAGTATTTGACTGCAAGAAGGCACTTGAGAGATTTCCAACTTTGAAAGTACGTGCAAACACCAATATTCTAAGATAAAGTACCACTCTAACGGTCTTCTGTATCGACAAAACAGAATTCGTTAACGGTATGACAGTCTTAAATGACAAAAAAAATGTTTTTATGTGTCAATTAACCAATACATGTTGTCGTTAAAGCAGACCTCTTGTAGATAAAGGAAGACGATTTGATCCGAAATAATTTTTTTCAGAAATCTCATCCTTTATTTTTAAAACAATATGGTTGTGTATGGGGTAGTATTGAAATGAAGCCGAATCCAAGGGCAACTTACTTACAGGTATATAAATATAAAAAAATGTTTCACAATCGCGATCATAATTCACACTAATTATTTTCATTTTAGGTTTACTATCCTTATATACATTCTTCTACAAGAAACTCCCGCTCTCCGTCGGCAATGGCTAAAGTGTTGTTTCCTTACAAACCGTCAGGAGAACAAAATAAGGATATCAAAGCGTGTCTCTACAAAGCTGGAAATTTATGGAACAAAAGAAATAGAGACATTGAAGGATCCTCGGAAAACTGCCATCCTCCGAGTCGAGGTAGTTGTCACCGTGACGGGAAATGATCTCAGATCATATGAAAATATCATGAGTTGGGCAAACAATTCAGCGGACGATGTATTCTTGTTGGCAGAGGATTGGATTGAGGTCAATGATGACTGGCATCATTACATGCAATCGCATATAAAGCAGTATCTACAAGCTTTGGAAAAAATAGTCAGTTTGCAGAAACCCTCAACAAGAGACGCAGGCATATGATTTGTCGCTGCTCGTAAAGTATGCAGTATTATTAAGAATACAATTTAACTATTGAACTAAAATTTACGTATTGATGAATATTATTTTTATGCAATTTTTCGTTTAATAATAAATATAATCAAATAAAGAGAAAATGATGTTGAAAGTAAAATTTTTGAATAAATTATTATTATTATTTTAATGAAAAAATATAAAATTATTATGTTCAGTAAATTCATTGCATTCGTACAGTAAACTGAAGCATAATCTATGTTGTAAAATTACTGCATCAGTATAGTAAACGGACGCACGGTCTGTACAGTAAAATTGCTGCATCGGTACAGTAAACTGGCGCACGAGTTTTACAGTAAAATTACTGCATCAATGCAGTGAAATATCTAATTTCAAAAAAGGAATTTTACTGCATGAACCATAAAATTTGCTTCCAACATTTTCACAGTAAAACGACCTCTGAAATTTTTAACAGTGTGTATTCGAAATTTTGCAGGGGTCAATTTTGACCCCTTCGTACTTCTAGTGTTAAAAGAAAAATTCTCGAAACATTCAAAGTATTAAAAAATCATCGCAAGATCGAACTCGCGACAAAATACTCACCTACGCTAAGCGCCTACTACCATGCGGCGTTGCCACACCGTGCGTACCTAACCTATCTTTTGTGACAGTTTCACAACCAACCTCTGTTATCGTCGTTACCAGTGAATGTTAATTTTGTTAGTAATATGAAAAAGTGTTATTGTTACTTATTATTATTGTGTTATTATATATTATTACTGTATTAATGATCGGTGTTGGTTCAGTGGTTAACGTGCTAGCCTCGGAAGGAATGCCGTTATAGGGGGTCGCTGGTTCGATTCCCGGCGAGGACGCTCGGATTTTTATCCGGGTTTTTCCGGCGGAAACTGCTCCGGCTTCACCCCGACTGCTCTGGGGTAGGGTTTTTCCCGAAAAATACCGGGTTATTTCCCCAACCTCACAAAGATCCATTACGGGTCTTTGGGCAAATGCGGAGCAAAACAGGGATAGGAGAGGGAATGACCGACCCGATTCTCCACCGGAGTAAGGAATGCCGGCCTTACCGGCAAAGTACCCCATGGAAGTCAACCATGTGAGGGGCCTTCTCTGGGAAAGTCGGAAAAATAGGAAGCTGATCTGATGCATCTCGACGCACGGACTGCCGGCCTTACCGGCAGGAAGTGGGTACCCCGTGGACTTGACCAATCCACGGAAATGGCTCTCTTCGGGGATGCTTGGAAAAACATGGGGGAATGGTACAGAAATTGGGCAATAAGCCCCCACACAGAGGTGGTAGGGGTGCCCCGCTTCCTGGCCAGCTAAAGGCTGAAGTGTAAGATTAGATAAAAAAATTATTAATTGTGTATCTTTTATTTTTTAGTTAATTTTCAAGTTCTACTTCTGCAAATTTTAATCACACCTATGCTTAACGTAAGCAATCTTAAATCTGCATAAAGTAATAAGGGAATATAAATTATTAGTAAGCTATTTATCATCCAAGGTAAATTAAAAGTAAATCTTCAGAAGAGATTACATATCCTTATCAAACCTACGTTTCAAATTTTGGAGGAGTTTACAAGTCTTTGTCACGTACAAGTTACAAATTGTCAGATCAGAGAGTTCAAGAAAAAATGAATTTGTCCCATTTTCACGTAATGTGCACAATCTTCAGATGGTCATAACAATTATAAATATTGAACAAAAAAAATTTTATTCTAGAATTTTCTTCATTAGCATCTAAACTTTGCGAAATTTGCAATAAAAAGTTAAAAACAATGATACCAGATGGCGCTGCGAGCGAACAAAAATGCTAATCCTATTCTTTAGCCCTCCATCGGTCTTGCTATGAGCGTCGCCCTCACACTTTTAGTAGTTTGTAATATTTGTAATAAAAAGCAAGAGATTATGTTTTGCAACTTACGATACCTGCAAATTCGACACCTACCATTTTATACAGTTTTTTCGATGAAAAATCATACATTTCGCAAAAAACTATGAAAAATATAATTGAAAACCCAGAAACGTGAGGGCGGCCCTCATCGCAAGACCGAACTCGCGACAAAAAACTCACCCGCGCCACGCGCCTAATACCATGCGGCGTTGCCACACTGCCCGTACCTAACCTATCTTTTGTTACAGTTTCACAACAAACTGTTATCGTCGTTACCAGTGAATTGTAATTTTGTTAGTATAATACGAAAACGTGTTATTGTTACTTTTTATTATTGTTATTATTTCAAATGAGTAAACCTATGTGATTGTAAGTGAATCGGCATTGATTTATCGACAAATAGATTGAAATTTTTGCAAAAAATTATGTATTTAGTAACGAATGAAAGAGAAAAAAAGAAGGAGTATACAGAAGAAAGAGAGAGAGAGAGACGAGATAAATAGTCGCTTAATAATAATGATTTGGGAGCAGGTACTCCTAGGTTAACCAGGAGTATCTGTCCTTGTTTTTGTAATTTGCTTTCTTATCATATGGCGGCATAACAGATTGTCTTAACCCTTTGGTTCCTCGATTGGAACAGTGAGATCGCCTTAAAATAAGCCGCTCGCGCTTTTCTTATCTGTTCATTTACGTGTTTTACAAAGTACAATTTTTCGTCTAGTGTGACACCTAGGTATTTTATATTCCGCCGGTGCGGAATTACTATATTACTATTCGCGTGTTCTTTGATTTTAAAGTTCTTCCATATGGTAGCATTACAATTATGAGTTTTGCTCATTGTTGGCCTGAATAATATGGTCTCGCACTTATCTACGTTTATTTTCATTTTCCAAGTTTTGTCGTATTCTCTCACTTGGCAGAACATTTTTTGTAATTTTTCCTGGACTTCAACTACTTTTTTACCGTGTACGTATAGGAACTGATCGTCAGCGAAGGCGATCAGCCTTCCTCCCCCAGGCTGGTTGAAGCCGAACATCGTGGGCAGTTCGCTCGTGTAGATGTTAAACAGAAGCGGGGCGTTTACTGTGCCTTGGTGTAGGCCGTTATTGGTTGTAAAGGTGAGGCAGGAGGTGAACTCTCCGTCTGTCATGCGGAATTTTCTGTTTCTCACCATAGACGAAGTCAATTTCACCAGGTATCTAGGGAATTTGAACTTTAATAGTTTGAAAAATAGCCCGTCTAGCCAGACCGTATCGAATGCTTTTTCCAGGTCAATTGCACAGGCTGCTGTGAATTCGTTTCTGAGCAACGCTTTATTTATATCTGAGGTGACCAGTTACAATGCGTGTGTCGTTGAGTGCCTGTATCTAAAGCCAAATTGCTGGTCAGGTATCAGCTTGATCTCATTGCAATGACTGAGCAACGCTTCGTTTATAAATGTCTCTAATAGTTTGCTAAAATTAGGGAGAATTCTTATTGGTCTGTAGTTAGAGATATTGTTGTTATTTTTCTTTTTAATGGGGACTACTTTTGCTAGTTTCCAAGATTCGGGAAAATAGTAGTTGTTTATCATGTTGTTGAATAAAATAGTTAGCGCTTCCAAGAGGTCGTGCGGCAGTTTTTTTATCACGAAGTTGGAGATGTTATCAAACCCCGCGGATTTTTTGTTATTTAGCGATTTTACTCTGCTTATCATCTTCGCATGAGAGCATGTTGTTATTTTTGGTAGTAAGGGCTCTCGCGTGGTCAATAACAGTGCTGGCTTGCAGTGAATTTCGGTTTTTATTTTACAGACTTATAACAATAGGTACCTGTCAAGGATCACATGGCATTAGAATAAATTCACTAAAGTTAAAGCATACAGGCAAAAGAAAAAACTCAAATGTGTTTACAATATTTTTTTATAGTTTATAAAGAATTCTGTAGAAGAAAAGGAAATAGAAATTATGCATGTGGCAGAAGAAATTTAAAAGCAAAAATACTGAAGAAAATAATGCTCAAAAGACATACCTTTTGTACAGTATGACAATGTATATTTCATTAAACAATACACTAAACAACAATCGGTGGATTGTTGTAAACAGGCTCAAAAAGTTTTGATAATAATTTCGGAGCACGTTACTCACGTCCGACATTAGGTTTTCCTTTTCTCTTTACAAAGTGAACTTATTAATTAGTCTTATCGCCTGCCAACCTAATTTATGCGAATAGTATAAAAATTCAATTAGTGCCAACTTGACTCGATATAATTCAAAATAGCAGAAGTAGTTTGGATTTTCTTCCAGTGTCGGGTTAATCGCTGGGTTTTGTGCGCAGAAGTTTATTAGTGATGAATTATTTTCACGGTCGTTATCAATTTCGCGTTTAAGATTTTCTATTTTAATTTTGATTATGTTGTATAATTGTTCGCGGTCCGGGTTGTGCCTTTTTGTATTGTTTATTGATTCGAAGTGTGCGCCGAGTACATTTACTTTTTCTTCTGGGTTTGTTATTAAAAAGTTCCATTATCATCTGTAGCCATTTCATTGGGGTCTAATCCCCCTCTTTGTATTAGATTAGCCTTATTCGCGTCTATTTTAAGGTTTTCAATCGTTATTTTTTCTATTCTCCTGAAAAGTTTATTAATTTTTGGGAACATGTTTTTGCCATTACTAGGGTGCACCGCAGACTGCTTTACAAACTCCATTTCCTTGGTGTCGGATGTCGGCTCTTGGAGTGGATCGCAGCGTACTTGCGTCACCGGACTTTCCAGGTAAGGCTGGGCTACGTCGCCTCCGATCCGAAATTGGTCACCAGTGGGGTCCGCTGCTGTTCGTTCTTACATACCTGCGACCTACACCACTAAACCAAATGTGCGCACCAGTCGTTTGCCGACGACAACAAAGTCTACGGTGACCCTACACCATCCATGCACAGCAGCTGCAGCATGATTTAGACGCCATTTACACCTGGACCGAGTCCTGGCTGCTACCACTCAATCCACTCAAGTGTTCAGTTCTCCACATAGGCGATGCTCGGAACCCGCAACATGTCTATCGTGTTGCGGGACACCCCAATGCTCCAACCATGGCCCAGGTCAGCTTGTTGTACAAGATAAGTAAGGCTTTTGTCCACATGAGCCCACGCTTGATGAGAAAGATTATTACCACCTACTTGATGCCTATCTTGGAGTATGGTGCCCCGGTATGGTCTCCGTAAGGATGTCGACGCGATGGAGAGAGTGCTGAGGAAGGCAACAAAGGCACCCGCGCAACTTCGGAACCGGCACTACCAACAGCGCCTACATACGCTCAACCTAGACACCCTAGAACATAGGAGGACGGCCTCTGACTTGTGCAAGACATATAGAATCTTGCAGGGCGTATACTCCTCGCCCTTGAATCAGTTGTTTCTGATGGCGTCAACTCCGCAATTGAGAGGACATCCACTCAAACTTCACCGACAGAGAGCGGTTCGTCTCCAGAGGCGAAATTTCTTGAGTTGCCGCGTAGTTGGGAATTGGAATATGCTCCATCGAGATGTTGTGATGGCGCCTTCACTGCAGGCCTTCAAATATCGACTCAGATCAGAGTCGTTTTCCACTGTCGGTCGTCGCTGATTAGCTTACTGTTCTTGTGGACATGAACATTTCCTCACCCACGGTTATTTTGTGCCTGTTGTATATTTTGTATATTTCTATTCGCCTCTAGTTCCTTTTGTATTATTTATTTTCGTCATACTTTATTTGATTTATATAACCTCGAATTTCACTTTTTATTTTCATTGTCATTATATTTTGTAAATATATGTTTTGATTATCATATAGAAATTATCAGTTATTTGTACTGCTGCCTATTTTGAATAAATAAATAACTAAATAAATAAATATTCAAATGAATTTATTAGATTCAAATAAATTTTTCTCTGAGTACAACGCTATAGTTCAAGAACAAATTGAAACATTATTCCAAACTTAAGCGTTCCAGAATATAAATTAATCATATTTATTTAAATTATTTTCAGAATAAAAAAAAATTGAATGATGATTCACACATTTTTTTATTTTTTTTATTTATTTTTTTATTTTTTTATTTTTTTTCGTTATAAAAATTTGAATTTTTACATTTTCATTTTTTGTATTGAATTATAAATAGTCAAATAAAATACAATATAAAAAATAGATTTCACAATTTATTTATTATTTTCCTATTTTGGAACTTATTATTCATAATTATTTATGATTATTTATAATTTTCCTATTATTTTTATAATATGTGGCATGCAATTTACAGCAAATTAATTAGAAAAAATGCGACCAAGAAGATTGAAAATGGTTATTTTAGCCACTTTTCTGGCGTGTCCTTTAAAATTATGAAAAATATATTCTAAGGTAAATGTCTCAGTTAGTGACCGTGTACATATTAGTGATTTTCTGTCATTGAAATTGTAGAAAATAGAATTCATATTTTAACTATTTTAGTTTTGTTGAATCTATATCATTTTATTAGTATAATTTCAGATGAATAACTTTACTGTAAACACTCTGGAATGAATGATTAACGAAAACAAGTGGTCACTAATTGGTACATGTCAGTAAGGTTAAGGTGGTCGCTAATTGGGACATTTACCTTATTTAAATAAAGAATAAATAAACATTGTTTAATGAACTTATCTTATCTATGATGACAAAAATTGAAATTGTTTGGTTTGATAAACATGGTTTTATAAAAATAAAAAAATTAGGACCCGTGGGGGATCGAACCCGCGACCTTCGCGTTATTAGCACGACGCTCTAACCAGCTGAGCTAACGGGCCATTTTCTGGCATACCGTGAGTCTAGTCTCCGTTTTATATGGAAAGTGCGACTATGCCTGTACAAAAGGATAAAAAAACTGGTATAATTTTTTTTTTTTTTTCTAATAATATCTAAAAGATATAATAAATTTTTTCTGTAAATAATATCTTCAAAATATATGTTCATGATATCTAGTAATATTCTCAGAAAATGAAAAAGATAAAACACATCTTATTGCCATTTTAGTTTTTCCTGATTAAATTTTCCTGAATTTTGTTTGTAACAAAAATTAATGTTTAGGTATCGTAAACATGGTTTGAAAGTTGTTAAAAACNCAGTATATTTTTTGCCATAAATATTGGATGTATACTTTTTTAATAATCAATTCTTGAATTTAGGTAAGAATTCGACCATTCTAAGTCTGTATTCCCCCTTGAAAATTCAAAGTTGGAATTTGAATGTGATTTTTCAGACGCTTTCCAAATTTTGTCTTTTAAAAGTGAAGACTAATATTTTTGTTTAGAACACGCAAAACTTCAGTGAAAATCAAAGAAATTCTCCTATTGATTTTTGTATTTAAAAAAAAAAAAATTTTTAATTCTTTAGTAGTACCGTAGTTCCATATAATATCGCAGTCCTATACTGTAGAATTCCATATAATATCGCAGTCCTATACTGTAGAATTTTGTACAATACCAAAATGTTGGAGACAAAATAAGAACATTCTCATTTCGCATATATATTTTGTCATCAAAGTTCAAATTAAAAATCCGTATACTTTTTGGGCTAAAAATAAACGATACAGATTTTAACACCACATTTTATTATAATAATATGACTTCAACATGATTTAAACTTGGCGGGGAAATAGTGTCAAAGATGAACGTTTCAGTTTGGTAGAAATTTCATCTCTACGAAGCACATCATACTACACCTATATGTATTTATACGATTCATTTTAAGATTCATTCATACATCATCAGTCGATACTGCAGTTTGACAACCTTAATAAGTAAAAATTTTGAATGTATTACACATTATGCGATTGGTATTCTATGATGTTGATGTAATTTCTTTTTAAAACGATCAAAAATGCTTTATTTTTAAAACACCAGACTTCACAAAAATGTATATGGAATATAATTTAAATAAAACACAGTTATCTTATTTCGTTATATCTCTCGTATTTATTTGTAATTTTTTATGATCATAATCATTCAATCTAAAGTAATAAAAGGCTATAATTTTAGTTGCACAATTCTCTTTATATAAAAATGAATCATCTCTTAGCCACCTGTTTCCCGCTTTTGCTCTTACACACTGTTTTATCTGCATGATCAACATTGTGGAGTGAAATCATGTTCATACGTCACAGATACCGGTGAATCGCAGCTTGGGCTTGAGAATTGACAGTCCAAGTGGAAACATGGCGTAGGAAACAAGCGTCTTTTCAATAAAATTCAAACTTGCACTGATATTCTCATTATATCAGCTACCTTTATAAATTAGATCTATTATCATTACCTTACCGAACTTATTCAAATTATGCTTAGTTATTAAATTCATAAATAATTCGTATTAAACACAATGGCCCACAGAAGACCACCTCCGCCACCGATACCTGTATCCAAGCCTGGTAAGTGACCAAATTAATAACACGTTTAATCATACGCTGATACCATAAATATATTCATTCATGCTTTTTTTACCCAATGTCAGATGAAGACAACGACTTTCGGATTTATCGTTGCGACTTTTAAAATAAAACTTCAGTCTCTGTTCCTGGACATTAAGTAAGAATTCACGAATCAGCACAAAATTTATGAGCAAGTCAGTTTTGTTTTGCGTGCTTGGAATTTACTTACACTTTTCACAGAGATTCTTACTAAAAGATTTTGTTTTTCATATCATTTTAACAAAATTAGCAAATGCCAAACTCAAATAGTGCATGGCTATATTTATACCTGCATGAATAATCAAATGAAATTTTTCATCATATGTTCTTCGTTTGATTTCAAGTTATTAAAAAACACACAAAAATACTAATCATATATTATTTGAAATAATTATACATTAAATATACACATTTCGCCAAATGAAATCATATTTTTCTGTTAATTAAAACTTGAAAAACTAGTTGATACATATCATAACATTATAATAAAATATAATTCGATGAAAAATCGGTAAGCATAAAGTGGAATTAACAAATAAGAAATTTTATTTTTTTCAGTTTGTGTTCGTATGTAATTAAATACAACTGAATAACATTTAAAAACGTTCTTTTTAATAGAAAATTTTTTTTGTTAAAGGTACTGTCAAAGTAGTTAGAGCACTGTACAAATATACAGCTCAAAATGTAAGTTATACGAAAAGCGACGCTAAATTGAAAGTTACAAAATGAGACTCACTAAATGTATTTTATCTCGACAGGATGACGAATTATCATTTGAGGAAGGCGACTTGCTTTATGTGAGCGACCAGAGCCTAGATGTCAACTGGTGGAAAGCAAAATGTAACAACAAAGAAGGATTGATACCTGCGACATACGGTAAATCAAAAGGTTTAACACCTTGAAAAATGTAATGATAACATTTTTGTCACATACATTTTCGGTTTTAGTGGAAGAACAGACGCAAGAAATTCAAGCACCGTTACACGAAGCAGCAAGACGTGGCAATTTATCGTTTTTGCAAGAATGCATAAAAGGAGGAGTTTCAGCGACAAGTTTGGATTCAGCAGGAAACACTCCACTTTATTGGGCTGCACGAGCTGGTCACGTTGATTGCGTCAAGGAACTTTTGGCTTTACCCAAATCAACTGTAAATGCTCGGGTAATCCTATGAGATATACAACTCCATTTCATGCTCCATTCTTTGTTTGTTCTTTATTTTTCAAGTTTTTATTCAACGGAAAAACATTTTTGTAGAATAAAATGGGCGACACACCACTTCATGTAGCTTCCAGTCATGGTCATTTGGAAGTTGTCCAATTGTTACTAAAGGCAGGAGCTAATGTAAATGCAAAAAACAATAATGATATGAAACCCGAGGATTTAGCTGCAGGCGCAGCTATAAAAAACACAATACAAATGAGCCAGCGACAGTTCAAATCGACACATCAATACGACGACGAAGATTATAACGACGAAAGTGATTAAAATTGTTTATATGCTTTTAAGTTTTAAAATAAATTATTTTATAGAAAGATAGACAAAATTTCTCGCCTACTCCTTGAACAGAATGGAAGAAATGGAACGCTTGTTTCTTTAATACAAAACATTTATTGGAACATCACATATTATCTTTCTTCCATCATTTCCTTCAAACTTATATATATACAACAATCATTATATTATCAAAAACTTAACAAAAAAAATAATAAACATTTACTTCATTTTTCAACAAGTTTGTGACGTTTTTTATGTTTAGCGAAATTACTTGAATCATTAAATCTTCTTTTGCAAACATCGCACTTGTATGGAAAATACTTAGTGTGAATTCTGAAAAAAAAACAATTTTTTTCTTTAAGAATCTTTTAAAAAGATCTGAAGCAGTTCCTTTTCTTTTATATTTCGAATAAAAAATAAAAACAATGAAAGTCGTTAAAAACTCACCGAAAGTGTGTTCTAAGTCCAGATCGTCGTGTGAATCTACGATTACACACATAACATATATGCTTTCCACTATCGTCCATTTCAGATATCCTGACTGCAAAATTTTCCATTTCACTACATTTTGTTTCAAGATCCAACATCATATCTTCTTCTTCTTTTCGTTGTTTGCATTTATTGATAGCTACATCGTTTTTCAGTGCTTCAATGGAAATTGGTGCAGACACAAATTGTAATAGCGGTTGTTCAAATTTTGGAACATATTCATAAGCAAAACCAAAAGAAACCATACACCGACACATGGTATAATACATCTTCATTTGTTCAGCATCATTTTGTAATGCGACGATTCTTTGAATATGTTCGTTCATTTTTTATTCACTTTACAAATATATAGTCGTGCACTCAGGTCAGGATATTATGGTCCGACTAACGAGTGACAGGTCACACTTTACCTCTTTAAATATTTTCAAATATTTTCAAAACAAAATATTTTCATGTGGTGTAAAGTAAACGAATGAATTCGTTCGAGATTTCAATTCTGTTTTCAGTATTTGATTCGTAGTTATGAATGCAAAAAAACGTCAGAAAATTGTTTAAAAACTTACCTTTTAGCAGAGCTTCTTTAAAATCAACTGCTCTAGAGTTTAATTTTCTTCCTCAGGTGTTCCATTTGTTGTTTTGCAGATGGTCCAAAATTTAAAACATTATTAAGATAATCCATCCCACTGCTTATTGATGAGAAATTTTTAACCAATTTTTATTATAAATAATTGGAAATAAATCATCTAGCAATGACTCAAAATTATTTCAATTCATTTTTTTTAATTCCTCATGACAATTTCACAATAATTAAGTTGAATCAAGTTCAAACTGGAAAAAGGTCTCTGTTCTATTAAATAAATGTATTAAGAAAAGTGATTTTTTAGTTTAAAACAAAATGTCTGGCTGGGAAGTCTATTTAAAAATTCGTGTACACAATTTTTGTGTATCAATTCTATCCAAATTTCTAAGGACTTACTAAGCATGAAAGAGATTAACTGGAATTCGGTATTTTGTTTTTCGCATTACTGATGTATGTACATGTTATAAATTATTAGGATCTATATGTATTCTATATGTATTTATATTTAGAAAACCGATAAGATCATAAATGGAGACTCAATTTGATTTTAATTCAAATAAAATAACTCTATGAAAAATAATTTAATACGTCGATCTAGCACATATTTCGTTTTTAAAATATTGAATAAAAAAAATTCGCGTTTCAAAATTTATAAAAATAAAAAATTCTAAAAAATGAAATTATACTTAGTGTCGTTAAAATATTTTAAGCTCATAAAAATGCAGAAAAAAATAAATAATTGAATATAAATGCAGTAAATTAAGATCTAAAGAATGACAACCCGTGTGTTATAGTTTGTCTCCATTTTATTTCCATCCAAATCCTTCAAATACATCAAGAGAGACACGTTGTACGCAGTGTGCAACGACACAAGAATTAATACACGCAAGATTCTCACTTGACCTTATTTTTATTAATTACAGAACAATCCTCGTAGTCTCTCTAAAAACGATAATTTTCTCCTTAGTGTTTTTTTTTTCATTTGTTCTTAAGTTCCCCTTCGCTCGATTCCCGACACCGTCCAGAATTTGTTTCGTCATCATATCTTCAAATCTACAAACATTTATTCATCGCTTTAATTTCTCGCAGGGGACTCTCAAGACACGACTGGCGCCAAGAATCGAACGAGACGCGCCTTTTTTTACCTACATCATTTTAATTTCCTATAGTGTTTATTAATAACGATTTCTCACCGAACAAAGAGACCGACGGAAGCCGAAGTAAGACAGATTTTCTTGAAGTGAAATCGCGGGGTCTCCCAATTCGAACGGAACCAACAAAAAACCGTGTTACTTCGACCACATCTAAACCCAAGTCAACAAACGTTCGTGTTGCTGGTGAAACACCGGACCTGTTTCCCCAACAAGGATAAGTCTTTATTTATACACATTATTCATCCGTAATTTTCTTTTTTTTTTTTTTTGTTCATCGCCATTTAATAAATTTTGTTACTATTCATATTTTATTTATTTTTTTCTCGTTGCAGCACGCGGATCGGGCTTCGTTAAAATCAGATCAGATCCGCGTGTTGCAGTCACTTGAACACAACTCAATTAGTTCACTTAGACGAAAAAACAAGTAACAACAGTTTCCTTGTTAATTGTTCATTTTTATTTTACAAGTTGGCAGTGAAACCTTTTAATTTATTACCTTTTTATACGTTATATCATATATATTTTTTATTTCTTTTTAGATAACTCGCAAAATGTCATTACTTAATTTAAGACAAAAAAATGAACGAACTAAACAAATCTGATCCCCTTTGGAAATTGAAGTCGCGACAGGTGGCGCTTCATTCGGTTCAGTTGAACCGAGGCAGCGCCTCCTAGCACTCGAACCCAATCACAAACGAGAACAGAACAAAGGTGGTACCTAAATCATCATCATTGAATCATTTTTAATTCTTTTTTACAGTAACATATTCATATATAATTTATATCTCATATTATATTTAACATTTAAGTTAGCCTACACTTTTTTTTTGATAAATTTTGCTTCGTTTGTGAAAATAATCTCATATTCACAATCTAGCAATAGCTTTTGAACATGGACAATATTTATAAAATTGTTCGACAGTGTGCAATGTTTATAAGAGTGTGTCGTGCAGAGAAATTTGAATTTCCTTCTTTTTTTTTCTTATAATTTATAATTGTTTTCCATTATAATAGTAAGAAAAAAGTGTTAGTAGTTTTCACATTCAAATCAACGGTTACAACGTTCATCAACGGCTTCTCTCATTCTTTTTTTTTTTTAATTGTCAGTGGCAAATTATATTTTAAGTCACACAAAAATCAACACTAAGGTTCAAATGCAATGTACTTATTTCTTTAACTGTTAAAACTTCCACTCGAACAAGCTATTCGAAAGTGTCTTCTACACGAACAGTAAGCTATTCTGAGATACTGTTTCTCCTACGTGCGTAATTTTCAGGCTGGTAAGCAGGTGGAGTTATCAACATTGAGCTCAAGCTTTTATTTAGAAACAAGAATCCCAGCTAATTTACTTTTTTTTGGTTTTGTTTATTTCACTCAATAATATTGGTAGTGTTAATAATTTTTATTTAATCGTCCTCAGACCAAGTTTTTCACAAAGAAAAGCTTTAACAAGCTGGAATAAAAAGAGTAAAAGAAGCGAGATCAGCAAAATAAACTTCTTTATTGATTAGCATACATATCACGAAAACACAAAATGCCTTTTCATCATCGGTAACTCGAATTTACAAAAAGAAAATTTCATATCGCACTTGATCGTGACTTGAAACCTCAAAGCGCTCGAACTGATCTTGTACAATTTAGACTTTCAAAAACTAAGATTTATCAACGAGGGGTCGTGAACGAGTTCGCACAAATGTGACAAATGAAGGTAAGTGAAAAAGTAATATCAATCTTGATTCTTTTCTTAGCCAAGAGCCAGGCCCATTGGCGGCGCAGGTGGCGCCGCCTGGGCCAAGCTCCGCTCAGCGCTCGAGGTACCAGCGTTGGGATCAGGCTTGGATGGGAAGTTGGGAGTGGACCGCGACGAGGAGATCACGCCATTTGGCTTCTGAGGAGCGGCACCTCGACGCCTCTTCATGCGTCTGGTCTTTTTCTTGACGCTGGCCTCGCTCAGCTGCGACACCTGTCGAGAAAAAGTCAAAGCGATCTCGTGGTTTAAAACTGACTCATTAACTTGAGCGCGCAATCATATCAAAACAAACAAAAATGAAGTGGGAGAGAAACAAAAGTATGTCAAAGGAACTGATAATTAGAAAACGAAACTAAGTCAACTGAGATTAGCATCGGTGACAAATGTTAGTTAGTGAGGTAGGAACGAGGGTCGAGTCGTTGTAGATGGCGCCCGGCTACTTACCGCAACTTCCTACCTCACCGCGCACCTTTTTGACAATAATTATCAAAACTTGACATATTACATCAAACGGATTTGTATAAGCATTTTTTTTTCTTAGTTTTTCCTTTTCTTTTATTTACAGACTTATCACTCATTAACGAGAAATAGAAGTGATGAGGAATTTATATATAAGTGCCACAATATTAAAAGTGTTGTTGTAATTATCATTATCGTTGAATTAGATTTTTCTTTCTTTTTAAACTAAGGTGGAGAGATACAAAGCGTAAAAGTAATAAAAAAAGATATATTCAAGCGCAGGATTTTAAGCGACCGGGGCCAATTCGCGTTGGTCAGTCAAACATTTGACGCCACGAGAATTACGCTTAGGTCGATCAAGGGAAAATTGGGTAAAGGAACCAAACGAATGGTCCACTCGAATTGGTAACAATGAACAGAGACGGAAAATAATAATGATAATGTAATCATAATAATAATCAGAAAATGACAATATAATTAATCGTAATCATTATTGTAGTAATCGCAGTGATCGAGTCGATGTCCCCGCACGACGACGAACGCCGCGTTCCGGTAACTTAAAATAACATTATCTGTACAAGTAGGATGTCTTTTTGTTATTCTTCTTTTCTTCATAGTTTCGTTTTTGTTTCGAGTCATCGAACTAGGTACAGTTTTTGAATCCGAATCAGTTAGTCTAGTAAACGAGCTGGACAATAAATTGCGAAAATCCGAAAACTCAAATACAATTTTCTTTTTTGTTACTAAACTAAATGCAGATGACTCCGGCTTTTATTTTTGCATTCAAAATTGTACTATGAAAAGGGTTATTTTTTGTTTCATCAAAGCAAATCCGAACTCAAACGTGTGGTTTTATTCAAGACTTTTGATAAAATCATAAGATGGTGCTGTTGTACGTTTGATTTCGTCCTCGCTTGGTTGACATAAGTGACAATGTTTCACGCACACATACACACAAAGCGTACAAACATACGTGGAACGTTGAATTCAATCGTCGCACGACGACTCGAGGCATCGGAATCAAAATAGCAATAATCTTCGTAATAACAATAGTGATTAAATCCCCGCTCTTTTTTGTATTAATTATTTCATCTTTAATTCATTTTTTTGTCTTTTTGTTTTTTTTTTTTCAGATACGCACGTAGGTCGGACGCCTATCGACTAAACTTTTCGGACACTGATTGCGCCGCACAACTTTTTTTTTTCGTAAAACAGCAAACAGAACACCAAACTATCTTCTAACAACCATCTCCTTCTGCACAATATATATATATTTATATTTATATATATCATTGTTATTAAAAAAGAGGTAAAAACAAAAAAAAATTGATAATAATTGGAGGCAACTAACGTACTCATAGAAACAATGTTCCCATTCGAAAAAGGTACTATTTTGTACAAAATAATGATGAAAACGAGCCTGAAAAGTTAAATGCAAAAAAATCATCATTGGACAAAGGATAACAATTTTCGAACAAACAAGGACGAACAAAGTGAACAATCGTCAAGTTGAAAGTAACAATTGAAACAAAAAGCAAATAAAAACAAAGCGTTTCTTTATTTTTCGAAATAAATTTGAATGAAAGAAATGAATGCCCGAACCCGAAGAATGATTTTGTGTAAAATAGTAATCCTTTGGCGAATTTTGCTTTATCAATAACTTTTGTTTTTTGTTCTTCATTTTTCTATAAGTGTATAATATAATATATGTGTATGTTTGTGTCCGTGTGTATGTTTATGTATGTGGCAATAGTTTTAAACCGTTACTTTGATAGTTATTTCTCTCACTAGACACGATTCAACATATAGAAAGTTTATCGTTATTATTTCAATAATTATTTATAATTCATAATTATTATCTTAAAGCTGTCTAAGCGCTCGCTGCGTGGCAGGAGCATCGTTTGTTATTCCCTCTCTGTCTTTCCCCGCAAATTTTTTGTCTCTCTTATTTCTTTTTTCTTACTCTCCTCCTTCGTCATATTTTTCTTTTTCTTTGTCTCCACTCATATCAACTTCAATTCTTAAGTGTTAGAAGTGCCTTTATTACAATTTTCGTTCTTTTCTCTCTCGATCAGCAAATGTGAAATTTGTTTGTTGTCGCAGAGATGGTTGCTTGGTTGAATTTTGACGTGTCCCAGTTCATTATTATGCTTCTCAACATTATGCTCACTTGCAAATTGACGGAAAATCTTTCGGCAAAAGTCCATCTCTGACGCGTATAAACGTGTACAGGTTCATCTTAAATATCTACTATACTTGTTGATGATTTGTAATTTTTATAATTTTCCTCTTTTTGTCTTTTCTTGTTTTGTTATAAGATCACAATGTCGTACCACTTACGCCAGTGAACCATCTCCTATGCCTTTTCGTTTCCATCTGAGCATTCAAGTTGGACAGCATTCTTTGTCGCACTGACGAGAAATGGTAAATAAAAATTCTCCCAAAAAAAAAAGAAGGTAATAATAACTAACATTGCATTTATATCATACAATCATGCGAGTAACATACAATCATAACAATATAATCGAAAACGGCCAACCGAATGATTTTAATTAATCCTTTCTTGAATCAACCTCTGTCCACGGTCTCGTTGAACTCAGGGGTGCAATTGATATTCTGTTCTTTATACTGTTACAATCATATAACCATGCACAAAATATAAGTCTAAAATCACTCGTTAATTATATTTAATATATACATACTTATCTTATATATTGGCGCGAGACACTACCGGGTCTCTTGATATATATTTATAACTTCATTTACGAAAATTTGCATTTTATATATCTTTGTTTTTTGTATTATTTTCTTTTGCTTAGTGTTTTTTTTGTTTTGTCCCCCGTCATATCATTGATCATATGTATTCCGATCGGATTGGAAAGATTGAAAATGGCTCGTGGAAACAGCGAAAAAGGTCAGTGGGATAGTTCTTCGTCAGTTTTAATTATTTATATTTACTCGAAAAATGCGTGAATCAGAATTTTCCATTTGTCCAATTCTCGTAGCGCACGACGCCTCCTCCTAGAACCCCGCCCTATCATGTTACATCATTAACTTGTTCGCTTTCTTCTTTTTTCTATCCGTCTTCTGTTTAATTCACCCCATTGTGTAATTGGTTCTCCTCTTAATCGTGTGATTAGTTTTCTTCTTTTTTTTACGTCGTTCAAAATTCTATATAGCCTATGGAAATTCAGACCAGCCGAAGTCGTCGATTTTTTTTTTTCAGAGAAAAAGAATATATATACATATATTTATTCTTTTTTTATATTTATATATAAAATAAAGTATATGAATAATTATTTTAATAGTAAAATGTGAGGGGGAAGCGAGTTTAAAAACAGCGATGGGCGTCCTGCGAATCGCTAATCGGGACGTCCGTTTGCAAAATGCAACAGCCAATGAGAAGCGTATCTTTAGGGTTTTACAGTTTCGTCGATTCATGGATTGTTGCATGCCGCAAAGTCGGAACGACCACAAGTCACGATTCACCTGCTCTCTCTCTCTCTTGTTCTATTTGATTATCTTGTTATGGAGTTCATTGTCCAATGGATTTGACTGGTTAAAGGTAATTTAGTAAAATTTCTTTCTTTCTTTTTTTTCATCTCATTGCATCATTTAATTTCGGATCACGCACGCCCATCACTGAGCGCAACGCAACAGCTTCGAGCTGGAACCATACAGACGGTTTTGTTTGTTTCNCTTTTTTTCAATTATTAATTTTAATCGTCGTTGCTGTCATACGGCGAAATACAGTTCTAATCATTCTTGTTCTCGTCGACGAGATCCGGCACAGCGCCAGCTCGGCGCCTCAAAGATACGGATTTGATCACACAATTAGCCAATTTCATTTGTTTGCATCTGATAGTCGCGATTACGAGGTGCGTTTCAAATTTGAGAGGATAAAAAAAAGTATTCGTTAAGGAATAAGGAAGGTTCAATGGCGACGCTCAAAGTTAACGTCACTTGTAATCGCGAGGATTGTTATTTTACTTTCTTACGTTTTAAAAGTAGGAGTCACTCGGGTGACTAGATGTTAATTAGATGGTAAGGTAGAAATAAATTATCGTTAATCTCGGCAACGTTTACGGTGATATGAAGTTATAGGTAAATTGTTTAATCTTAATTATTTACAAGTTTGTGATTCAAATATCAATCACGGTTCAAAATTATTTTCTTCGTTGGTAATAAAAAAAGAGAACGTAATAAAACAAAAAAAAAATTACGTGTTCAACAACGATGAACGAAATTGGGTATAACAGTATAATAAATGTATAAGGATAGTTTTACAACGAAGAAAAAAAAAAGGAAAAACGAATTTCACCCGGCAATTGTTTATTCAAGCACCATTACCGTTGAAAATAAAAAATTTGTAAACCTATCAAGTTAGGATGAACAATTTTATTATGCTTTCTTACAAGTGTTTAGTGTTTTTTTTATATAAAAACGTTAAAATATATTTTATTATCCCTGATAATATATATCACTAGGTGAACGTCTTAAAAAATACCTCTTACATGTCTACGAATGCATACACTCGAGAGAAAAGAAAAAAGAACAATTGAAACGCACCAAAAGAGTGCAACCTGATTAGAAACAATTTTATGTTATCAGTTTAACAATTCATTAAATTTCGATATATTAGATTTTTGTAACAAAAAAGAAAAAGGGAGGGTGAAAAAAAATATTATGACATACAGCTTGACGTCAGACGACAACCAAAATTGGCTAGTTATGTCAACACCGTGCGCAGTAGCAACCAAACGGTCGTTGCTAAGAAATAAATTAAAACATTTGAAATCGTCTTTCGCTCGCGCGAAAAGGATAGAAATTGGCGGCGGAGACGCTTCGCGCCGTGGCGCCCCCGCGGCAATTAAATAGCACAATCAGCATCGTCACTATAACTGACTATTTCGCACCAGCGCGAAACGTATTTTATCGGAGGGCGCTCGCCCTGCCGGAGCGCCATCTGGCGCCCAGGCGGGGCAATGCGAAAGGAGCTTGGGATAGACGTGACCCCCTCTCTGGTTGGGGTGCGCGCGCAGCTTGCACGCGACACCAGCGCCACTACTCTGACATTCATGCTTGCTTTACGAACGGTATCGCAGAAAACATCAAGTTCGTTGCGAGCGCCGTCTACTTCGCTGTTGTAAAAAAGCGCCCTCAGGGTCCGCCCGGTTGCTTTCAACAAGCCGCACCGACAGGTGGCGCTGTTTGCTTCCCATTTATGAACACAATTTGTTGTTTTTACAGCAGCATAATTATGAGATATAATTTGTTTATTTTTGAAACTGCAAATCATTTGGAGTGAAAATGCGCGTCTTTGATTGAAAGCAAACGCAGACGTAACAAGATCGGTCGAAGGGCAGGCATTTTTTGGTGTTCTCATCCGTGATCCAAGTGTAACTCGTAACTTCATACTCAAGACAGTGGATGTTATGGTCTATGTATCGTCTTCCCTTAGCCTGTGTTGGGGCACCGAGACGCACGACGTTTCCCCGTCGCGACGTCGACGTGGTGCGTCTGGGTGCGCCAGGCGTTGGCATTTCGTTTTACAATTATTACAAGTTATATAGATTCTATATAAATACCTAATATGTATTCTCATTATAATACATACCTAATATGCAATGACACAAGAAGTCGACCGTCGAGCGACGCGCTACGTATAACGTAGATGTCTTGTTATGGACGTTGGCTTATAACGTCCGAGGGGGGTAAGAATAGTAAGCGACGGGATTAGGAATAAGTGGATGGGAGAGCAACAAAGACTTCATGTTGAACTCAAAGTTCTGCTTTTTGAGATGGGTGGGAAAATGATGATAGGAAAGAACAAACAAGAACCGGGAAAAGGGAGAGACGTTCTGAACGACTCGTGGTGAACCGAGGTGGAAGGGAGAAACGGCAACACCGCCCGCGGTTTCGGGCTCAACACTCGGCGCTCGTCTCCAGCTCCCGCGACCTCTGTTATCGAATATAACAACTATTTGTATTCTCATAAATTCTAAACGATCAAATTCAATTGCAACGCAAAATGGCCACGACTCGCTTCCCGGCTCGAAGAAACGTGGGACCGCGGGAAACGAGCTGCGCGCCACGGTGTAACGTTCAATCGGCGCACCATCCAGAGGGCACCGCGGTAGTTTAGTGGTACATATTTATCTTTATCATTTCTTTCATATAACTGTCTTGATTTTAGATTTCCTATTTTTTTCCTTATCTTTCAGTTTTTTTTTCTTATCGTGGATCGAGAAATAGGGGGTTTTGTTTAGCTGTCCTTGCTTGTAACCAAGCGCGGTTCCTTTTTTTGCGATCCGAAAACGAGTCACGATATTTTGAATCTTTTTTTTTGTTTTTTTTGTTTTTTGTTTTTAGTTTTGGTATTATGTCTTTTTGCTGAGTTTTCAATGTAGTTGTCTAATTAGCCAATGTTTGAGTTGTTGGATTTAAGTTAAAGCCTTTTTCACTTGATCAAGGGAGAATCTAGATTCTGGTTAGGATTGATGGCCTGTTGCGAGCTACCAGATGCTGATGATACCTGTGAGACCGTGACTTTGCCGCTGTCGGACAGAGCACCGCTGCATGGTGCGCCGTTGCCGCTGCCGGTGCTTCCTAGGCCGACGCCACCTTCCTTCATCTTGTCGCAGTAGTCGGCAAAGATGTCGCGAAACCGTGCCCACGATTTCTCTGGCACAGTGATTGCTGTTCGGAAGTTCGTTTTCACCTGTTGAACAAACCAATTCAATTAGTAAAGTTTCATTTTTGCATTATTTGAATGAAAATGAACTAATGGTATAGTCAAGTAAAAGGAATCTCGTGTAACTTTTGTTTTGTAACTTCAAAAATATCACTGACAAAACTTATATTAAGTTAATCAATAATTCAGAAATTGAAAGAAGATTATCAAACAAGTTTATTTTAACTTGAACAAAGTGGCTGGCTTGGAGTTTACCTTCATTTTAACACCTGAAAATTTTCTATGTTACGTTTGCTACAACCCGCAAAAGAAAATGTATTCCACTGAACTACTTTCAGTTACTCTATTGTGTACTTTATACACAAATTATGCGAAATAGTTTCGATGAAATTCGTTTGAACATTTTTTGAATTGTTTCCCAACCATTTCACACAGTTGCGCACAACTGACAGATGGATATTCCGAGACTTTCTTTATTTTTAGAACATTAAGACTAGAACGACAAGAGCCAGTCATATTGACTGTCTATGAGAAATCCAATAATACCTTATTGAATAACCATTTATACAAATACCTATTAATTTTTTTTTTTTCATACAAATTTTCCAATTTCAAATTGTACATTTCCAATCAATCAGTCATAATGATTGCACTTCGTCTTTCAAGTTAGACAATAAAGAATCTCGTAACAGAAAATTGAAATAACAATTATATTCATTTGGAACTACTTTCTTCGAGTGGAGCGCTACTGAGTGAAACAATTCGAACGAAATCGGTCAATAATTGAAGATGCAGGACGAGTTTAACTGGCTCCGTCATTTCAGCACTAATTTGTGTGTACATTTATATTGCAAAAGTTGGATGAAAAATTGACCGGAATAAAATTTTGAATTAACCTCAGAGATCCTCATATAGATGCCACGGCTGTTCTGTCCGATGTCAAAGTAAAAATGTTTATTGTCGACCCGCATGTAGCGTCCTTCGGGTAGATCGCCTTTGAAGCCGCCATCATCAGTGCCAAACTCCTCCAACAGATCCGTCAGGGCATCACGGAACTCGATCATTCCCTGCGCTGGTATCGCAATTTGCGTTCTAGGTCCGCCACGTGTTATCGTTTGTGATACCTAAAAGCATATCAAATTTATAAGTCCTGTTCGATCCATCAATCCGATTTAAAGTAAAATAAATAAACCCGAGGTTTGAAAAGTAAAGAAAAAAAAGGTGGAATCAATCATATTAATCACTTCCAACAGACAACCACAACCCTTCGAAGTGAAAAAAGAAATTAAATATAAAACAACCGTTCCACAGTTCTTTAGTCTCGTATCGATTAGTTGGAAACATTAATCAATTTAATTGTACACAACAACACACATTAAAACGGTACAAAACGATTATCCCGAGCGTTATACGCTATTTCGTTTAGATGCACCCAAGTGGATAAACTTGAACCGGCAATAAATCGTCGTGGCCAAATCCATTAATTGGAAATATATTAGAGATTATCCCCCACAGTCGGATGCAAATTCGATTCAACTTATGTTGCGTTAGCATATCTAATGGAGAATCAAACTATACTTGGTCTTGGACCGAAATTGCAATCATTAATGCAGGAGACGTTTGCAAAATAATTACGTCGTGTTAGAGAGTAGTTGGCGAGAGGACATGTTAGCTGACACTGGCTCGAGTTTCTCAGTGTCATTACAGGTTCTACATTATCAAAATTGTGCTCCTTGGTACATACAGGGTGACTCACCCGCAGGAAACGTCCACGTGTGTTTCTTTAAGATCCAGGTAATACCGCCTGTTATCCTTCACCATCATCTCTGATTTAAGTTTGCCATCGTCCGGCACGTTGTCTGGATTGGGTGGGCCTAAACAAAAGTTACCAGTATAATCAAATAATCACTAACCAACATTTCAACATTGTACGATTCCAATTTCACTTTCAATATTAATAAACTGAAAAAAAACTCACTGATATCAAGTATATAATATACTTGAAAAAATTTATTTGAATAGTATATATAGAGTATATTTCACTTGAATCAAGTATATTTTTACTTTTTTTTACTTATTTTGAATTGAATTAATTGAATTTAACTTGAATTAAGTATATATATATTCTCAAATATATATGAGAATATTTTCTAGTTAATTCAAGTTAAATATATTTGATAAAAGGTAGCATTTTTTTCAGTGTACAATCACTTCGTCTAAACATTTATAGAAAAATCTTAAAATAGGAAATCTATCGAAAATTGTGCCATTAATGAATATTTCAATTTCCAGAAAGGGTGCAAATTTGTTTCCTAAAATAATAATTTTCATTCGTTTTTGGATTGGTCTTTGGATATATGACGAGGGGTTGATAAATCGTTTTTTTACCAAGAGAAGCATAAAAATCACTAAACGTCGACAAGTGGTCCCGAAATTCGGACGCCGTACTAAGTGCAAGGTATATTTGGCTTCTCCTGCCATCTGCTCCGATCTGCAATGATAATAAATAGCCATTAATAAAGGCAATACAAACAAATAACAACACAAATGGCTAAGTCGTGGCAAACATTTGCTCATTTGAAACGAAAAAGCTTACCTCTGCAACTTTAATAAACCTTCCACGTTTGTTTTGTTTCACATCCAGATAGAATCGTTTACTCTGGATCTGCAACATCTTTGTCGCCAACTCTTGCTCTCCTTGTTGACCTTGCTGGCCTAAATGTGAAAAAACAATGCAATTAGATATATTGTATTTCAAAAATGTATACTTCTAAATTAAATTCAATTTTTCACACACATCATTCCAAATAAATAATTTATTTTCTTCATTTTTAATTCACACGCGTTTGATGCTCAATTTCAAATGTGGGATTATAATTACAAACTTTTAATTACAGTAAAAAGTGTAAAAGTATCAAAGGATTTATCTTGTCTTGTATTATAAAACTGACACTCTGAAAACTTGAGGGCAAACTCAAGAACGTTCCAAGTGATGCTTTCTCTATTTCTTTTTTTATTTATTTATTATTTCTCATTAATAAAATGAATGTCCAAATAAGTTGTAAGCTCTTCTGACGAGCGTTTGATTTTCCAGAAATTAATTAAAACGTTTTCATAATTGCGCTGCCTTTTGCCCGTTCTGATGCGCAAACATGTTAAATTAACTTCATTATAAACCCACGTAATCTCCCCTGAATCGCTAAATTACTTTGCCAGATTGGTGTAGGCCAAAATTGTCTAAATGAGGCGATGCTTAAAGTGTAATGTCACATTACACTATAAAAAAAGTCGACTCATCTTTATTATTTTTCTGTCGCAACAAAATTAAACTAATCGACAAAATAAATTATCAGACATAATAAACACACGTTTCAGTGTCCATAAAATATACGTTCTTACAAAAACAAAATGGCGCTAGTGTTAATCTGTATTTGTATCAAGAAGAAAGGTATACAGACTTGTACTTTTGGCCAAAATAGATTTTAGTCAGGCAAATCGTTGAAAAGATTTATTTTTTGATAAAATAATAAAATATGGTTAAATGTTTGTTCTTGGTCCACAGTGGCATTCATAACAAAAAGGATCATCTTTTTATAGCGCAACATCCCAAAAGGGGTTTGAACCCGAGACACTTTCGTAAATCATAAAGTTAATACATTCAGTGTCGATGAATTTTTCACCTCCATTCTCACCCTCGGCGGGGACAGGATTATACAATTATTATACCACGACCTATATTTCCGGCGCTGTTTTACCAACAGGGGCAAATTTCAATGAAACAAGTGCAATCAATTGTAGCCTCAGGAGACAATCGGTCCGTTCAACTTGCTTTCACCCATGACACCCGTTTTTCAAAAATGTATCTTTTCTCTTTTCAGTATGTAGTTAGCAGTTGGTAGAAAAACACATCTGATTGGGAAATAAAATTGTCAATAAATTGGCACGAATGAAGGCATCAGTGGAGGATATAGAAGTACAGGTGGATTTGCGCCAGGTGGCGCTTTGGAAAGTTGCAAAAGCGAAGTTGGGGTTGCAGCAAAATAGTCCCCAGCTGCGGTTTGGGACAAGACAAAAATATGGCGGGAGAGATCCTTGACTGACGGAAGAGGAAAGAGGCAGCGACGTAGTGAGTGTTTAGCGATCAATAACAGCTGCGGCAATGTAGGATCAACGACCCCACTCTGGCAGATTGTCGCGTACGATCCTGGGTTTTTGCTCGAATTCGAAAATGCGCCGAAGAAAAGAGGGGCCGCTTGACCTAGGCTAATGTCTCTCACCCCAGGGCGCAGAGCGATTGCCGACGAAAAGTATACGAGGGTGACAGTGTGTCAAGGACGTCTCGAAAGCGGGACGCGCGGGACACGCAAATCACAAGGGGAGAGGGCTGCGAGGCGAAATTAGGCCAGGGCAAGCTTCGCGTTGATTCGATGCTTCAAGCGGGATAGGCTTGGACGACGCCAGCACCTCTCTCCTGAACACCATTCTTTTCTTCCGCCGGGATAATGTTTTTCAGCCAAGTTACCTGGCCTAGATAGGCGTTGCCAAGCTCCAGCTAACTCTCCAGCCGTTCTTTCAAAGGCTAACTCTTTTTCCCCCCTGTTATTCCATCCCACCTGATTTTTTTACTTTATTCTCCTTCCTAATGTTCTTCTTCTTTGAAATAATTGGTTTGTGTTAATAAACGGGATGAAAGGATTGAACAAATGTTCTTGTTCCGTCGACGAATTGTTTAAATTTTATTTAATTGAAAAATCAAAGCACCTTTTACAGAAATAATAAATACCAATTATGCAGCAAACGCAGAAAAATTAATTGAAATTAAAAGTGTGGTTGGAATTACGTATAACAAGATATAACAATCGGGAATGTTGAAATTTGTATACGTTTAACTTGATTTCTTTCTCGGGGCGTGACAAATTCTTTAAACTCAATTTCCCATATGATTAAAGTTGTTTTGATAGTCAAATCGGCGACTAAATATGAAAATAATTAAGATTCTTGTTTAATCAACTTCGATTTGAATTTCAGTAAGTCATTGTTTTCTTGGTTAGGGTAAGATTCAAATTTGTTAATAATTGTTTCAATAAAATATTAATATTTTTTCTTAACAATGGTAGTTTCTTGAATCGCGTAGTACAGATGCTATCTCACTCTTACATATGGTGTCTTCATGTAGTGTTAGGTTAAAAGTAAAATATCTTTTTTATTTGTTCGAGTCGACCATTTTTTAAACAAGTATTCAATTCCTTAGAACCACATGTACCTTTATGTATTTTCGTAAATAAATTCTATATTTTCTAACATATCAATTTGAAGTGGTTAACTACCTAACCTCTCCATAAGCGCCCATGTTAAAGAGTCAGTTGGTCAACTTTGCAAATTATTTTCTCAAAATTAAAGTCCAATAGGTATGTGTATCTTTGCATAAATTAATAATAGCTTATAATTAAAAGATTATTGAAAATAACAAATTTTCTATAAAAATCAATATTTTATCCAAACAACCTTAGGTAATGTCAAACCGGGAGTTACCACCGACATTACAAGTTTCTTGATTAAAAATTAATAATGTGATTAGTGATTGTAAGTTGATTTCATAATAAGAGCGCGATTTTTTCAGATATTTTACACATTCCTAAACAAACAAACTGAATTTTCATGATTAAACATTGACCAATAATGATTTTCAGTTTTTGAGGTGGAGGTTATTCGTAGAAATCATTGTTTGTTTACATTTTTCAACGAAAAATTATGTTTTATTATGCTATGAATTTTCCCATTATTGCAGAATCGCGCTCTTCTCGGTTTTTTTGAAATAAAACAGTTATTGTAATTTTAATAAACAAAGTCCCTAACTCTGTAGTAGCAGACTTTATACAGCACCTTAAGGCGATGCATAAGTCAATCTCTTGTTGTCTTTCTCACACTCGTGGATGCATTGTTAACGCCATCTTTGTCGCACCTATATGACTTATGCATCACCTTAAGGAAGGTTTATACTTTTTTTGGAAATAATGACAATTACTTGAAATTTTATTATGATGAAAATAATTTCAATTGTTGATAAAATGATACCTGCATATTTCATTGATATAATGTGCTAAGATAGATAATCGTTCAGAAAATATTAATAATTGAAAGAAATTTCTCTTTTGTCAACAAATCGTGTGGAAAAATAGACAACATTGCACTGTCTAATGGCGCATTTTTGAATAATTTAACTTATTTTGAAAAACATTATGACGATGGTTCTAGTTATTTATTATTATTATTATTATTATTTTTTTTTTTCATAAAAAATATACATGTTTCAATTATCGCTTTTTAGTGTTTTCAAATTGATTGAGGTAGAGCTGACACTGCAAAATGAAGCGAAAATTGCAAAACAAAGGATTATTCTGAATGAATATTGACTTTATTCAATTTTTTATAGTTTAGTGCGCATTAATTTATACATTTAATAACTTTTTCGCTCACTTTCATCACTATTAGAAGTAATGTAACATAACGTCACATTAGAGGACAGAACGTTTAAAACATCTTTTCCTGTATAAAATTAAGACATTTAAGTATACCATTTAAAATTAAAATGAAAGAAAATGAAAAGTGTAAAAATGAAAATGCAATATTTTTCCATAATTAAAAAGTTGATGATACCCTGAAGTCGGACTTGCAACCAATTCACGTGTCATCGGTTTATTTTTTGACAGGTCGATTTGTTTACATTCGAAATTTGACGGGTTACGGAAATTTGTCATTTCATTCAAAGTGAAAATTAGAGTGCGACTGGTCGTATCTTTTATTATAATAAAAAAAGTGTGGTTCATTGGTTAATGTTATTTGTTTATATTAGACAAGTCGCAAAATTATACTTTTGATTTTCAGTTTTGTTAGGAAATTAAGAATCAAAACGCAAGCGCACGCGCAGCGAACGCCAATGTATTTTCATTCGTTTGGGAAAATTTTAAATTCGACGAAGGAGAGTGCGCGAAGCGCGCTCGACATTTTTTATTAAATTTTTAATAAAAAATAAACAATATTGAAAAATTTCTTGT
>JAAMPD010000544.1:0-46344 GCA_025266255.1 Trissolcus basalis | reverse complement strand
AGAGACGGCAAACGTTTATTTTTTATTTAAATATAAAAGTCAAATCTGAAATGAACAAGAAAACAAAAAATGCTGTTAAATGTAAAAAAAGAAACATTTCATTAGATAATTTAATTAATTAATGTATTATTAAGTGTTTCGTTTCGAATGAATTTCTCATGATTTCAAATTACAAGTCAATTGTTATTCTGCGTTTGAGTTCAACTAACGAGTGGACCTATTTCAAGTGGCTAAAATATGAACGTCTAAATCATTTTTCTCCCATTTGTTTTCATTCGAGTTTGCGTATCTCTGAAACATGTTCCTTTAAAAATAGACCACAGTCCTGCTTGTCAGTTTCATGAATAAAGTTTATCTTTTGTCGAGGAAGTCGCACAAATGAGCGCAATTTAGTAAGGAATCAATTTCTGTTCGGTTCTTCCGTTTTGTTTGTTTTTTTTTTTTTTCAATTTAAATACTAAAGTTTCATTTGAAATGCAAATAAACAAAGTAATGAAACAATGAACCCCTCAAATTTTGTTTTTGTAGTAAAAAAAAAAAATCTTCACTACGAATTGTCAATTATCATTGAAAATTTTGTTCGGTCGTAAAAAATGGACATTTGCATGGAAACACTTGCAAATGAAATGTGCAAAATGGATACTGAAAAATGTTTTTTCATATTGAAAGACAAATGATCGAATCGATAGCGCAAAATGATAAGACATTTTTCGGGTGGGAAAAAAAAAGTAAACTGTCATCGAGGAGAGTATACATGTGTGCGAAAACAAATGCAGGGAGAAAAACAAAAAGCAGAGAGGAAGAAGCTTGGGAACAAAAGTGGAGGAAAAATAAAGGCGAGAAAGTGAAAACGGGGAGAAACAAAAGAGAGAAGAGCGGCCCGGATTGCGAAGGGAAGAAGAATGGTTGGAAGGTTGGCCGAAGGCGAGCGTCGCGCCCCCCGGCGGTCGAGGCCGTTCCGTCGCTCGGGCACACGCCGGGTGCGAGAACGAGACGGAGCGAAAACTCGCGGCAAACAAAGAGGGCGCACTCGTCCATTTCTGTATCTCCCTTGGTGCGCGAGCGAGCCGTCGCCATCTTGAGTCCTGCTCGATTTCGAGGGACGGCAAAATCGTGGATCGCAACAGAAAGGGCGCGATTCGCTCGCACCGATGCACTTTTTTGCAGGCACCAGGAGACCGCTCGGCGGCCCGGCCACTCACTCCAAACTCCGACATTGCTGTCACTTTTTGCCTCTGACGATTTTGCGTTTTGATTTTTTGGTAAGGGCCAGAAAAAAAACGGCTCCTCGGGGAAGGCAAAAGAATGCGGGATTTTGGCCGCCGCGTGGAGGCACGAGGGTCGAAACCAAAGCGGGGGGGAGGCGCGTCGAAGCTGATATCGCGAGGCATTGGCGATAGTGAAGGTTGAAAAAAAAGGTGGACGTTGATAGGCAAAATCGTGTGTGGCTTACTTTGTGGCTGATCGTCGAGGCTTTCGCGATCGGACATGGCTGCGTTCAACCCAACCCGAGCACAAACTCGCTTCTCCTGCCCGGAGACGGCCTAGCCCGATTTTATCCAAAAGTAGCCGTCCCGCGACCGATCCGACAACCGACACACGCACCACTCGCCAATTTTCGTCGTCGCTCTTCCGTCGCCTCTTCTCTCTCGCTTGCTCTCGCTCTGTCTCGCCTCTCTGTCGCTCGCGGCTCACTTCGCGGCGCACCGAACAGAGCGCGCGCGAGCGCTCGTGTCTGCTGCTGCCTCCCGACCGCCCCCTCTCGCTCGTACAAGCGAGCTGCGATCGCGCGGCCCAATCGCACAGTGTTACCACCGGGGAGACCAATTCCACCCAGTTTCGTCCATCTTCCCACCCCCTCCCCCTTCCCCTTTTCCCTTTGCCTTTTTTTCCCGTCCATCTTTTGTTTTTGCAAAAAAATTTAAATTTTCAACATCGTTTGAATTTTATCTCTCCGCAATATATTTTAAGACTTGAAAGTGTCTGTTTTTTTCGTGTTCTGCGCATGACAATTTTTAAATCGTTCAAATTTTTGCGTCAGTCAATTGTTTTGCATCTTTTTTTTTTTTTTTTTTTTTTTTCATTCGTCAAACGGGTTGTAACGGGAGAAGAAAATAAAAGTGAACACACACGTGGATGTTTTAAATTCAATACAATGATTGGTTTAAGAAAAAATATTTTATTGAATATTAAAATTCGATGATACAAATTTACAAATTCATATTAGACCTAATTTTGTTTCTTTTTTTTCGGATAACATACAACAGTTGTCTTTCTTTTTTCCCCAAGTATTTTCCATAAGTTGTTTTACAGCGTCGTGAATATGTGTAGTACTATAGTTTCTATACCTTTTTAGAACTAAACTGAGAAGCACTTACAGTACAGAGTTTTTCCTACAATAGACTTTTTTTTTTAAATTGAATATTACAAGGAGTTCAACAGGACGCCACAACTTTGTATTTTGAATTCAAATCAAGAGTATCGTGACAGAATTGTATAATACTTTTTTTCAATTTTTATATTTACAAGTAGTTCAATTAAATATACACATAATATATTCAATACCAAGCCGCACAAAGGGCCTGGTGTTACTAAAAAAATTGTCCCGGTCTTATATACGAAGCAAACAATGAATAAAACCAACTTTGCTCTCTGTGAATAAATAATTCTTGATTTTTCGGTATCGTTTTTTATGTAAAACTTAGAAATGAATCATTTCCAACGTGACTCGACCGCTAATCTTACAACAACGAAATAAATAAATCACGTATTTAATTATGTATATATCGAACCATCCGACAGCCATTTTTATGCAATTCTATAAATAAATTCTCTTTAAGTAACACCATTAGATTTGAACAATTTCCATCGCCTTAACTTGTGTGATTTGCAAATTTTCCGAGTCAGGGATTGAATTTTGAACGATCGTGTACATCTTTGGCAACAAACACGTGTGCAAAAACTCAGAACTCAGAATTTTCGTTACATTGTGAAATTGTAAAAGCCGAAGCAACTGGGCGTACGCTTTCCATACAAAATATTTAAACGCGAGAGTAAAAAAAAAAAAAAAAAAAGATCACGCTCGAACGGTTTGCAACCAAAAGCAGTATAACCACGTATTGCACATGTCCCTCGGTTCAATGACAGATCGTTCATAATTTACAACAATGGTTGACGAGCTAAATTACACTCATTTAAGTATTTATATAAAAATTGTGTTCGCCGACTCGGTAGTCGCTTCTAATCAATGCCTTTCTCTAAAAACTTTCTTAACAATAATTTTCGGTCTCGAGAACGTAAAACACGAGCTCCAGAACTGTGTGAGTGTCTTGACTGCTCTGCACTGTTTTTTGCAACACTTGGATGAGTTCGTTGTCGAGGCTCTTCATGTATATCGGTGGAAGCCGAGTTCCTTCACTCCCTGCTTCATAGCCAACCTTGAAATAAAACAATCATGAAATGATATTACTGTAACAAACATGACAAAAGCGTTACATTATGATCATCTTGATTTATACAATTTTTGTTCAATTTTAATTACACGAGATTGAATTTTATAATGAAAAATGTGTGATTTATGTTTTTTAATTTGCAAACTCACATTGTCAGGATGGATGGTGGTTCTAACAGCGAGCTTAGTGAGCCCTGCCGTAGCAAGCAAGTCCAACAGTTTGACCAGAGCCATGCACGTTGCCCGCGCTATGCTTTCGGAAAGTTTATTTATGTCGACTGGATCGTAAACGCCATTCGGATGGTCATCCGACTGTAAATTATGGACACTCAGTAACGTTTCATAAATAGTTCGCCAAAGCTGACGATCAAATAACTCATCATATTTTTAATTTATCGTCAACGCGAAACGGCGAAGACAATTGTGTGCATTTAAACTGAAATCAATGCCTGCCATTATACCTTGATAATGAATACTTCCGTCCATCGAATACATCTGCTGGTTCCCATGTAATCAATCC
The DNA here is from genome assembly GCA_025266255.1 of Trissolcus basalis. Taxonomy (NCBI): domain Eukaryota; kingdom Metazoa; phylum Arthropoda; class Insecta; order Hymenoptera; family Scelionidae; genus Trissolcus; species Trissolcus basalis. Next base: position 42,373 of record JAAMPD010000544.1, on the reverse strand, counting down.
CGTTGTGAACTCGAATTGACGGCACTCCGTCCAAGGGTTTCCCGTCGATCGGACTTTTGACGCTAAAATACAGTTCGAATAACGTTAAGCTTAAGATGAATTGCAATTTCAAATGATATTCGCTTCGAAATGATCAATCCGATTGCAGCTTCTCTCCTCGTTCTTTTTTTTTTCTCTCCATAATATAATTTATTTCATAATGGACATACCCTAGATTAAACATGGTATCGTTTTCGACCCATTTTATATGAACGACTTCGTCGGGTTCCGGCGCCCCTTGTTTGCCACATCCGATAGCAAAATCGTGCATGTTTTTCAAAGCCGCTTTCAGTGCCTCCATTTTTTCCGGCATTATTTGCACCATCAGACCGTCTTCAACTATGCTCGATTTCGCCGTCAACCCCATTGAAGACTTTAGCGCACCATTAATCACGATAAAACTCGCCCCGGTTACTAAAAAAAAAATACAATGCAACGATACAAAAATTTTGCTTTTACAGCACAATTTCTTTTTTCCAACACTCGTTGAACAAACTTGAATATCAAGTCAAATCTTTATTTTATATAACAAGAATCAAATTGCCATTCTACCTTTGCGCGGTTTATTTTGAATGTTAATAGCCTGTGTCTGATAACTGCTTTCATCTTCAGAATTAGTTTGCTTCTGAATGCAAACCAAGTGGGAGTCGGCTTGCACGCTGAAGTTCGAGGCATAAGCCAGTACATGGTCATTGGAATTGTTCAGACCTTTGATAACCTGTAGACAAACGCAAGACAGTCAAAAGATTTAGATAAGAGCCCTGAGCAAACTCCGAAACTTGATTTAGATGGTAAAACTGAAGAGAATACATTTTTAAATTATTGTTACCTGGTCGTATCGATTTTTTGGGAACCTCACAATGGTCGTTCGGTCTTGCATGTGGATAGTGAGGCCTCGCACACTAGGCAGCGTGTAGGCATAATTGCGGAAATCGGCCAGTAGCTTCATCACTGTATGTCCAATTTCAAAATAAACTGCATCCCGGAAACGAACAGATACGAGTGGACAGGGATAGTAACGGTATTCTGCACCCAGTCGCAGTACCAACCGAAGTGGAAAAACTTTTGCCCAAGGTGTTTCCCATCTTAAAATAAAGTTGACAAATTATTAACTCTTAAATAACGAGTTCAATTTTCTTTATTTAACCTTCGAGAATTTAGTATCTCAATTTGTTTTGTTGAAAAAAAAGAAGTATTTTTAAAATGTCATAATTTAAAATACTTCGATATTTTGAATCGAGTTTTAAATCAACGACTCGGAAACTTTACTTTTAATATATCAAAGTTTGACATGTATTAAATAATCATACAAAATATCAGAATATAAATTCAGAATAAATAGAATAAAAATCAGAGTAAAATATTGAAAAATCTGACGTTTACCTATGAACTAAAAGTGCAACTAAAAATGGAGCAGGTGGTAGTATAATTTTTTGCAGACACTGCAGCGTTTGTCTGATGAAAAGAAAACCTGCATGCTCGCGTGATCCCAAAAGATTTCCACTTTGGTGTATCGACACGTTGTACTCTGTGATTGTGTTACCTATATAAGAGAAACAAAAACGACTGTAAATATCGTATATAACTCATGGAAAAGGAGCAAGAAGGTAGGATGAATCATAAAAAACTAACAACCTTTCACAGCTTCGTGATAAATTTGATTAATATGTAAAAGTATATCCTTTGGAACTTGTGTTTCATCAGGTAAAGTTTCGATGAGGAAAATCACTTCGTCCTGTCCAACGCAGGCAAGACCCTTTGAAGTGATGTTCCAACAAACTCGGTTGACACAACAGTTCACTGTAACAAAAAAAAAAAATCAATCAAAAGTTAATCACTAAAAAAATCTGTGCAACGTCAAAAGTGAAATGACAAAAAGTTCATCCCAACTTACAGTTTGTTATTTTGACGCAAGCGTACAGGTTTCGATTGATTGCAAAGATGACAGGAGGCTCGCAGTCGTTTTTCAACGACGCGTACAACGTCGCCTGATCCACCACGTCGTGATACGTAATCTCTGTAATAAAACAAAATTGTTTCCCTTTGTCATCGAAAACTCTCATTTACAAAGTTGACGTTCCATTATATTTGTTTTAGATGTTTCTGAACTTACGTCCTTTGAGCAAAGTAACTGTAGGAGGTAAGAGACCAGGATCTGAAGGAATATAACTGTTCGTTGCAGGATCATAAGGAGGCGAGTGTTGCCGTTTCGCAGCGCTCGAGGAAGACGACAGACCAGGTGACGAGATCCTTTTGTGTCCCTGCTTTCTTGATACTGGAATCGTTCGGATGTGCATGCCCGATTTCTGAGTCCAGCTTGAATCTAATTCTGTGAGGTCACAGCCAGGCCTTATTCCTATTGTTACGCATGTGTGCACGACAAAACAAAAGGAACCACACAAACGAAAACAGAAGAAACAAACAGGTGCCGGGAAACAATAATGAATTAATCAAATGGGAAACGAAATCATAATGGGACTAAAAACTAGAAAATAAAATCTACTAAATGATCAACTACTCACAAGTGAACAACTACTTCAAAATCAATCTATTGCAGCATTAAAAATTATTGAAAATGCAACTAAATATAGGAGCAACAAATTCATGAATCTAAAATACAAAGTGAGATCAAAGCGTGCTATTTTTTGTCAACGTTTATATAAAAATTTCATCTTCAGGCAAAAAATAATTTTAATTCGTTGATTATTTGGTTGAAAATAAAAATACTGAACTGAGTACTCACCGTCGCTAAACATGACAGATTTTTGGCTATCAGATCTCTGCTTGGTGCTGCCCTCTCTCTTTAGTACTCCTACGGGCACCATGACCGTGGGTGGCGGGGGCGGCAAACCGCCTGCTAACTGTTGCAAAGGCGGTATCGTTGAGCAATACTCCATGGGATTGTTTGGATTAGGCTGTCGCACCTATAACAATTTGTCGAATACTCCAACTTTTGGCTCATTCGTTTCAATTTGATGGGACTTATGTATCCCCTATCACTCAGTCAGATACAGGTGCCAATTCATCAAGAAACCGATTATTAAGAATGCAATCAGATTTAAGCGATAGACTTATTTTCAACTCATGCTATTATTGTCTCCTTCCTTCGATTGCTCGAAGGCTTGGCGATAAACAATATTTTTTAATGTCAATCAGTTTTACAGTAGAAGAAAATAAGGATAAATATTTACAGGAAATTCAGGACTATCAATTTCGAGGGCAATTTTAATTGGACGTTAACAATTTGAGAAATTATTCGTCTGAGTTTGAATCATCGAGGAAATGTTGGTTTTTTTTCATACAAATTACTCTAACTCGAGGGGGGTCTAATTTAAAGAATTTTGGACATCCAAACCATGCTCAAAACAATTGGTATCGGGTGCGACATGAGGTATTCAACAAGTTGTTACAAAAAGTGCTTTGATTACGTCTTATTAACACTATTTATAAGCGAAGCGAACAATTTCTTTTTCTTTCTCCTTTTATTTTTTCAAGCAAGACATCTTATGAGTCGCAAAAGATTTTTCTTCAAATTTACCTGCGCATTTGACCCGCTGCCACTCACGCCACTGTAACCGGACCATTCTCCACTTCCTTGTTCCGATTCCGCTGTGAAGCAGTAGAAGTACATTATTAATACTAACTGAAAAGCTAATGATATAATAAACTGTCAAGTACCCGGACGCTTATCTTTATTAGCTTTTTTTAAATTTATACTGATTAGAATTGTTTTTACTATGAATTTTTATGTTTAATATTCACTATTTACTAAAGGCAATTTTTTTCATGGACAAATTTTCAATTGAACATTCGCTATTTTTTACATTCTTGAGGTGCTTTAATATTGAATGAATTATTGACCTATGTTTGAAGTGAATAATAGAGAAAGCGCCATTTCAGTGCTATGAGAATTAAACTTTGCTACAATTTCCTCAATAAATAGAAAGTAGTCTCAGGGAAACAGTAATTAAATACATGTCAGTACATGAATATTTGCCATAATAAAACTGTATTAAAATTGCTGGGAACAGTTTTCAGAATCATAATATAACATGAACATTACCTTTCGTGAGTAACTGATGACACGGTAAACAGACCCGTGAGTCGACATTTCCTTGGTATTCCAATTTGTATTTCATATTGCAGCACTTGCTACATAATACCTGTCGAAATTTAATCAATAATTTCAAATTCGCTATGTTTCTTTACCGTAATTGAAATTCCAAAATAAGAATGTATTTTTAATACAAACTATCGGGATTAAATTTATGTTTTAAATAAATTGTTCTGTTGAGTTCAAAGTTCGTACCTTGCCACAAGCACGACAATGATGTCGTCTTTTAATGACAGTGAATTTCATGTCACAAAGCATGCAATTTGGAGCATCGCTGTCGGGAATCCAGAAAGGTGGCTGTTTACCAAGCGTCGTGCCAGATGTTGACGAGTTTTCTGATACGTCAGGCGAAGGAGCTCTGATTTCGTTTTGCTCTGGTTCCGGTACATCTTGAACTCCGAAAACATTTACTGGAGATCCTTAATTAACAACAAAACAATTGCGATTAACTTTTCATCTAATTCAATGTCTATTCCATTCAGTGTTTCATTAAAAAAAAAAAAATAGATATCTGAAATATCTCACTAGCTATTCCGAAAACATTGTTTACTCACCAACAGGGTAATTATCATTCATATTTACAGTGGAAACAATATCGAGCGTCTGGGGTCGAGTCGGTCGATCATCTTCTGAATGTTCAACGTGCTCAATATTGTTTACCATTCCCTGCGTTTCCGATTTAGATCTATCATCCTCTACTAGAGATTTTTCATCAACTATGCTTACATTCTCCTCAACGCTATTTACATTTAATACAGATTCAGGCCTAAAACTGAGAAAAATCGAATTTATTAATACGAAAATAAAAAGACCAAAATACTTAGAAAGACTTTCAATCTACATACTTGTTATCTTTTATTTCTTCAGTAGTATCCACTTCTTTGTCATCTTCCTCCTTTTTCTCTACTGTCTCTTTAATAACTTTCGATTCAGCTACTTCTTTGCTTTCTACACTTGTACTACTCTCTGGTTCTTTTACTTCTTCAACACTCTCTTCGCACTTCAACGAGACTGAGTCCTGACTCCTTCCGCTCGTCGAGTCTGAATTGTTTGAACTTTTACGTACTTTTTCGTGCATCTTCTTGCTCTTTCTGTCCTCTTTTTCATCTTTGGCTTCGAGAACAGCTTTCAGCGTTTCTTCTCTTCTTCTCATCGCATCTTCGATAGGTTCTTCGCTCGAAGTGTTACTGTAATCAATGACAGGGAACTTTTTTGCTTTTTCTTGTAGGTCTTCTTCAGATACTGATGGCAGTTCTCCGATCATCACACTCTCGAAGATCGGGGCTTCATTCTCATCCTCATCTTCGATACTGAAAAAAAATCTGTTATTTAATATAAAATTACAAAGCATAATAATTTATTTCTTTGAGGTAGAAATATTATATCAATAAAATGATATAATTATAAATGAACAATGATCATTTATAGACGGGATTTTCCATAAAAAGAAATCACATTCAAACTTACGTATTTGGTAGAAAAGGCGCAGGTTCTGGGGCACTGATAGCAACATTTTCATACAGAGAACTATTTTCCTTCGCCATCTCTTCAGCTTCGAGTTCAGCGAGATACTTATTCAGTTCTTCTTCTGACAAATCGTCGATGTTACTAAACGCTACGGTTTTGACTGGGGCCTGCTGCTGCTGTCCCAACTGAACATTCTGAAAAACTAGTTTTGTTGAGTCCTCCAGCTTGGACGTTGTTTCAGCTGCATTCAGTTGTTCGGTCATTTTCATAGCTACTGTCTCTAATTCCGTCGTGGTTTCAGGTAAATCTTGACGGTTTCCTATGTAGATACACTCGTAGACACCGTCTCTATCAACTGAAAAAAACAAGTTCAGTATACTTTAAAATTTCAGATGCCTTATTTATTGTTGTCAATTTATTTATGAAATTATTATAACTTTTCATATTGAGCCATATACTGCAGTACGTAAAAACAGACAAAAAACTTAACGTTTTTTGAACCTGAGAGAATTCATAATATTTTTAAAGAAAATATCAATACATACAATAGATAATTGATCAAATATCCATCTGTGTAAAAAGAAAATATTCAAACGAAAAATGATAATAGTTCAGACACGGATTATTAAAATATGTGAAATATTTATGATAGACATTCCTTTCCTATGATTGATATAAACAATGAAATATTTATAAATTAGTTTTCTAATCGCAGTAATTTGCGATTGTCACGCTTGTTCATCTATTGAACCAATTTCCTGTAATTTACATGGCTTCTCAAAAACATGTATGGATTTAGAACAAGAAACACACTGTAGAGTTTTTTATTCATTATACCGTGACAAAAAAAAACTTACAAATAAATATTTTCTTCAATCAAATTATCGACAGTTTATTGTTTATTACAAAAATTAATATTTCAAGATTCTTTAAATGTTGCTGAAAAACAACATATGTTGGTACAAATTGGATGAATATATTTTCAATAATACATCCTTCAATTCAGATGTGAATTTTTTTCATTCTAGTTGCATAATTCCCTTTAACAATATATAGAAGCTACCTCATGGATTCTTTTTCTTGCAATAACTTTCAACCTTTGACAAAATGTATGAACATAATCTTATCCAGTTCTTAAGATGAACTATTTTTTGATTTATTATATTCAAAGCTTCAAATGATGCTTTGTTTATTCATAAAACAAACTACCTTGACTTATGCAAACTTTTGTTTCTGCTGATAGTTCAGATTGTTCAGACAATGTTACATATTTAATAACAAAATGTTGCAATATTGAAACGTTCGTACATGAAAGGTTAAATTAAGCAAATGTTCGACCCAACATGAATAGTGATTTTTTCATATAACGAGCACAAAGGGTATCGTTAACTCGATTATAATTTTTTTCAGGTATCGGTAAACCCTATTTTATTAACCAGATTTCGAACAAAGCCAATTCAAAAAGTATTAAATATAATTCTATCTCCTTACTCTGATCCCTCGTATCGAAATCCACATTTTCATAAGTGTGCTTCTGTTCGCTCGTCCTTTCCGGCCCAACATAAACGTTCTCATAAACATGACCAGTTTTGTCAGCCAAACTTTTCGTCTCCTTCACGTTCTCTTCTCTGTTCTCCTGAACCTGGACATCCTTGGCAGTCTCACCCTCGGTCGTTTTCACGGGTAAAAAAATATTCTGATAACTTGGAATCTGGCTGATAGTTTGCTCAACTTCCATCGTGTCCGAGCTGGCACTCTTCTTCACAGGCTCCTCGAACTCGCTAATATCAGCGATCTCAATCTTAGCCAGACTCGCTCCAGGGGCATTGATGTACTCATTCAAGCTACTAAAAACGTTGCTCACACTCGGCTTGATGTTCGGCTGATTCAATTTCTTATCGTAACTGTTCTCCGCCCTGGAGCTTTCGTTTGAACGCTTTTGAACAAACGTCTGAGGCACGCTGTTTTGCGTTGATTTTGAATCTTCTGCTTCTGCATTCTGTTTCGCAACAGCCGGATGTTCCTGTGAGAAACTGTGGTTCATCGGGTCGGACCTCGCAGGATGGTCTGGAGAAAAATCTTTGCCGACTTTTTGCATATCAGAGGGTTGGTTTGGATAGACTCGAGGCAGGCATTGCTGTTGGCCCAACTTTTGCGAGACTGTCATTGTCACTATTGGCATCTCCGCTATCTGCTCCGCATGATCTGAAAACAATCAATAATCTAAGTGCACGAGCAAACAAAGGTTTTTATTTTTTATCTGCCCTTCATTTTCACTATGACAATGTTTTTAATTGAAATTGTTATTTGATAAGTCACATTTTGTTAGGACGGAAGAATAAAAAAAGATATATAAAAGGAACAGTTTGAGTGACAATTGTGGGTAATGAAAATCAGAAAAATGAAACATCAGAAGTCAGATAATTGAATCCAATTTAAAATCAGCCTCACTTTTCAGATCAAAGAAACAAAGCGAAATCACAATTAGTACAACGAATTGAAAGCGCCGTTCATTGTTCCTTACATAATCGCGGTTACAAAATAAAAATAAAGAGAGAGAGAAAAAAAATATATTCCACAACGACTACGAAATTATCATAGTCAATGAGATGTGACATAAGAGCGCGCGCCGATTGAATATAAAAGTTTAAAATAATAAAAAGAGGGGGAGGAGAGAAAAAAGTTTTGCGATCGATCTGGAGGGAATTACATGTACGCGAGTTAAACGGTTGTTTAATGTTTGAACCGGTTGCAATTTGTCAGCCCTAATATCCAGCTACCGAAAAAATGAGCGCCGATTCCTCGAAAGCATCCAACTCAATGACAATTTTCATCATCCGAGTATCTTATCATGTCTATAATTATAATTGAAACAGATAATGCTCTCCGTCGCTGCTCCAAATTCCCAATTTCGTATAAACAATGATCGACACACAAAAGATCAATGCGACGAGCAACTACGCACTGCACTGATGCAACTTGCAATTGCATCGCCGCTCCGAGCCCAATATTCCTTTTTCGTTTTCGAGCCATACATCAATTCCTGTTATCTTCCCTCCAAATGACCGAATTTCCTCCAAATTATCCAATCTTGCTAACATGATTAATGCCTCCTTTGTCTATCGCAATCTTTTGTTCCCGGGTGCTTCAAATGGAAACTGAAAAATTGCGAAAAAGTAAAAAAAAAAAAAAACAAGAAAAAGTCTCCCAGCCAACTGCAATGACAGTCCCAACGTGTATTTTTATAGCCATTCTTTTTCTTACAATAACTCTTAACATTTGACAAAAATTTATGATTTATCTTATCCAGTGTTTAAGATAAAAATTTTGGATTAGATCCACGTCAAAGAAACGGCCACTGTTTATTTTTGTAACCGTTTTATTGGTTCTGTTTCTTTTTTTGTTCATTTTGATAAATGATATTGTTATTTTTGTTCGTTTCTCTCGGTTGTCGAATTATTTCTTGATCTGAGGAATGAAAAATTGTGAAATAATAGCAACTTTTGTGATCATAGCAGGATGAGTAATTTGTGACAATGAGTGTACCAATAATGACAGCACGAGTCACGACACCGCTCACCTTCGTTGAACTCGAACTCGTCGAGCACTTTGTCCAGGTCGACGGCGAACTTCTCCATTGTTGTCTAATGTGCGGGACCCCACCCGGGTGAGCTGTCATTTACTCGAACCTCTGAGAGCGCGCCGAAACCGACGCCGACATGAAAAGTAAGGCGGTTTGTGTCCCGAACTGTCTCTCAGCTTGTCAGATGAACTCGGAGCGACCCGCGGAGAGGCGAGGAAAACATGAAACCAAAAGGTTGAGAGCTTCGGGGGATTCAGAAGTGCTCGGCTCGTTCCGTCGTGGTTCCGGCTCGATGACTCGAGTGATTCGTGGACGCGCAACTGGCGAGACGAGGGCAGCCTCACAGCCCGTACGAGAGACCACGTAGAAACTCACGCGACTCGAGATTCCGTCATAATTTCGAGACGTCACGACGCCATGTTGAATACTGAAGTTTCAGGTTTATTTACTGACAGTGCGTTCAGCGAGTGAATTCGTGACAATTGTCAGTCTGTTACACACTTTAAGGTGGATACCCAATGTGGGTATGGTATTGGTGTTGCTATCTTCTGGAATGCCGTTGAAATCTTTCACCAGACATGGTCACTTACCGACCGAGTCGACTTTATATTTTTGTCGGCAATTTTTTGCTACTGTTGATGTATAAATCCTTTTTTTTGAATTAAAATGATGAAAAATAAAACAAATTTTCATCAAAAGATGATGAAAACACGTCAAGAGTCATATTTGCAAAAAATATTTGAAATTGAAAAGTATTTGAAGTTGTATTTTTTAAAAATTGACATTTTTGTTATTTATTTTATAATTTAAAAAAAGAGCGATTTTTTTTTCACTAAAAATTTTAATTCAAATATTCTATGAATAAAGATTATTTTGATTTGATATACTGATGTAAATTTTCAAATGTTACTGTATTCATCGAATATTTATTTCAAATGACATATCAAGTTTCTTCATTAAATATAAAACAAATAAAAACTTTTTACTTTGAAATCATGAATAGCATAAGAAAATTATTGGCAAAATAATTTAAAATGTTTATTTTATATATAATGCGCGTCAAATTTGCGTGAAATGTCATATTGTCATCTTTTTGTGGGATTGTTTTTTTGGATTTTATATTCGTCACACAATGATCTCCTGTATTGAATTTTCGTGTTAAGACCGTGGAATTTTTATGGCGACGTTTTATTAATAGCACATCTTTATGGACATTTTATGACATGATCGCGAAAAGCGTTTAAGCTTGAATTTACATAAGTATTGAAGCAACTGTAAAAAATGATATAATGCGCCCATACGTGTTATACTACATTGGAATATTCAGTCTAACCATTTTCAACTTTGTTTTTTTTTTAACAAAAATTTCCTCAATATTAAATATTGTTTTTTAAAAAGATTTTCAGATTTTTTCAATTTTACTACCACTTTGATTTGTTTTTTATTTTACAAAAAGATTAAATAGGAGTAAAAAAATTGTTTAAATATTTTTTCAAAGGAAACACATCTGTTTTGAGAGAAAAAATAAAACTACTGTCAATTTGAAATTTTAATTAAAATTAATATTTTTTGAATAATGTACTTGTGTAATGAAAGTGTAAATATTTGTCAATTTTTATGGTGGTTACATGCAAACAAACTTATCTCTGTCAATTAATGAACATTAAAAGGTAGTAAAACGAACGCTTCTAAATATCAAAATATGTAAATCAATTCGCTCGAGAATCTTGCCCTTTTCTTCTGAGTCCGCCGACAAACATGCACTACCTGAGAAATTTATAGATGATGGTCCCAAGTGATGCTTTTGAACATAAGACTGGTGAAAACTGTACACGGAAATAATCATTTTGATCACTTTATCTTTTATTTGTTATTTTTATTCATTTTTTTTCTTTTACTTCCTTTTAAATTTCATTTTAATTGAATGTTGTTGAAAATATTGATAGAAAGCATTAACATACCAAAGTTTAAAGCATCAAGTCAATGAAATAAAAAAAGTTCAAAAAACAGTTTCAACTATGTTGCAACATTTTATAATTCCGTGTAATTAAACAAATTCAATTTTTTTGTCGATGATTAAAAAAAATTTGGTTAATTTGTATAAATTATAATTAATTGCTACTGGTGAATTGAAATCCAACGAAATTACTGAGCAATGTTAAAAATAACGATCGGTCATCCGGTCTAAACGTACCTATGAATATAAAATTATTGGTAACAGTTTGAAAATGAATTCGCTTATTAGAAAACATTTAATTATTGCATCTCGATTCTATCAGATCTATAATAATCGAGCTCATTATTCAAAATTGACATAATAAAAGAAAAAAGGAAAAAATTGTTGACATTATTCAAATTACTTCTCGGTAGGACTGTACGTAAACTGTTGTAATTTGTATACACTTCATGTTTGTTGCAACTTGCAATATTCAACGAAAAGAAAGAGTGGGAAGGGAAGTAAAGGAGTGCAAACGTAAAACACGACTGTGACAAGTTTATTACACACACCTTATAAAAATGAAACCTCTTTTTTTATTTTTTCAAAAAATTTGCATGTCTTAAAAATCGTCTGAGAACCTTTCCTCATAAAATGATTTTAAATGATAATGAAATTTAAAAAATATTGTAACATTTAACTTCTGAATTTTTTTTTTTACTTGAACATTGTATAAAATGTATAATTACACGAAATATACGTTAATTTCTCTCTTTTTATGTAAATTTTCATGCGAATTGATATAATTTTATGAAAAATGTAAAATTACAAGACATATCATGTAATTGAAGACACGGATCAGAAAACCGGACTTGCGCTCGGAAGGTTCTCTTTTCAAATCAAAAAGGTATCGATAAACTTTTATATTTTGATATGTTTTGAATTAAAAAGTTGTCAAATTACTTGATAACTATCTTTGCTAATTAAAGTTTATCGAAAATTAGAAATTTTTTGATGATATGTTGGGCCTCAAAATGTATCAATTTTATAAAAAAAGAATTTAAAACTAAAAAAAACAGACGAAGAGACATAATAAATTTTAACACATGTGTTGTGATTTTATATGAACAATTGAAAATTATATATAATGTGATAATTTTTTTAGTTACTCATAGAAAATTGAAATTGTATAAAATAATTTTTTTATGAGAAAAAACATTGTACAAAATATATTGTAATTTTTCTACAAATATAAAATTATAACGCTTTATAAATGAGCAAACTAAAGGTGTTAAATAACGCAAACTGTAATTTTGAGAAAAAAATGTAAAATTACACATGTTCAACTCATGTTTCAGACTAATTTCATAACTACATTCATTGTTTTGGTTGTTCGTCATTAAGACGTACAGAAATTCCTGAATAATTGATTTGGTTCAGAAACTTAGCAGATGTGACATTCACAAAAATTGAATTTCTATTTCTTGAATCCTTTAAAATGATCAAGGATGGTGAATGTGTTTCTTGAAGCGATTTTTGTCTTTGAAGACAACTTTAGCACAATAGATAAGATATAAACCCTCAATTCAAGAGGCGCGGGTTCAGTGATTGCTGATTGCACCTTTATTTATGACAACAATATCTTTAAAGAATTTAATCTTATTCTTATAAGGAATTATCGGGTCACCGCCCTTAATAAAATTTCTATAACCATTTATCCAAATTAAAATTAATGTGGACATTTCTGTAGTAGTTCAATATATTACAGGACATTAACAATAAATTACAGGATTAGTCATTAAATAATAAAATTATTATAATCAATTGTCATCTGAAATATGCAATTTTTACTGTACTGTATGTCCGACCTTAATTTGAAATTCATCAAAAAGTGTAGATATGCATATATCTATATCGATATGTATTAAGCCAATTTGTAAATGTTTCATATTCAATTTTCAAATGATTCAATCAGTTCAATATTTTGGAACCTAAAAAAAAGAAATACATAGACGGTGAATTGTTGGGAATTTGATGTAATTGATAAATTTTGGAGTTATCGCTAGAAGCACCTTAAGTAGTGATGCCGGCGGGGCATTAACTTTCAAATTTGTGCGCGCGCAGGTTCGCGCGGGCCGAGTCTCGGGAGCCGGCAGCGCTCGGTGCGCAGAATCGCGCGACACACCGACGAATCGCCAACAAACAGCGCTCGGTGTTTCGGGGCGTCTCGTGATTCTACGCGAGAGTTCGTCCATCGCGTCATCGTGTTCAAAACCCGTCGGTCTGCATTCCAGTGTCCTGGTCGTCCTGGTGGACGACGCCAAGCAGCGCGATTCGTGTGTGCGCGCGCGCTCTCTCTCTCTTCGTCAGTCCTGCGAAAAAGCCGAGGAAACCGTCGAGGGAAGTTGCATTGGCCCAAGTGAAATATCGCCGAGATGGAAGTGATGAATCGCGAGTGAGCCCTGCGGATCTTTGTTCGACCAAGTTTTGCGTCGGGTGGTCTCTCACGCAAAAGCTTCGTCGCGAGCGCGAAAGGGTGAGTGCGACGCGCTGCTCTCCTTTTGTTATTTTGTTCCTTTTCCGCAGCACGTTCGGCAACACCGACCAATTGGTCCCAAAGCCATTTTCATCTCTCCGGCCCACGCGCTTTTTTTGCTCCGCGGTTCGCATTTTGGTCGCTGTTACCGAATTCCACGTCCTTCCCCCGTCTTCTGTTCCGCACGTAACGAAATTCAAGGGAAGAGCACTCGTAAATAAAATAACTCCTCGCTCGGGACAGCTTGTCAAGGGCGCAAACTTTACAACCTCAGACTGACCAGCTCTCTTTCTCACGAATTATAATCGTGATTGACATGTCTTTCGCACTAGAATAACCCACGGATTTGCATTGTTTCAGAACCTGCCACGCTTCTTAGAACATAGCCGATTTCTCGCAAAAACCTTTTCACCGGACAGTCCTTGAAACTGGATATATTTTGTACTCCCGCAGACACATTTCATGCGCCAAAACTCCGCTGCTTCCCGGTATTTCTTCTTCTAACGCTGTACCAAATATTATTTTCTGCACGTACCGCTGCCGACCTGCATATATTCTTCTTTCAGCTTTATTTTATTTTTTATTTTACCCCCCTTTGTAACAGTACCCTCTCCTCTGACAAAAACAATGTAGGATGTATATTATGCATTTGCTTATATTCCTTTGGACCAACTTGACGAAACAATTGATTTCTATCAATATTTCTATAACAAATGTATACCCTCTAATAAGTAGCAAATAAATTGATTAACAAAAAACATGCTGAAGTAATGTCTTCATACTTATTTTTATCTCTTTGGAAATTCGCCTGTTTAATAATGATTATTATTTATTGTTATTTTTGTTAATTGTATACATTATGTTAAACTGTTTTTATAACCAGAAACGAGTTTGGTATATCTGATGATATAAAAAGTACATAAAAAAACATTAACAGAAGGATGCTTCTCCAGAGGAACTATTAATGTTACACCAGACACCTCATCGGGATCAAATTTTGGTACTGTGCAACCTGCTTCCTGCACGTGTCTTATCTAACCTTTTGACATCACAAAGAAGATCACTTAACATTTTCCATGAAGATTCGTCGAGGTAGTTCCTGAGAAACAGCCGAGTTTTGTTATCAAGTGTAACGGTTTCTGAGAAACTGATAACATTATTTCTCGTTTCTGCATTGAAATGGAAAAATCGTCTTGGAAAGGATATAAACCGTGGCATAACGTAGTTTTATGGCTAAACCGCATGATGGATTGACGGAATAAGTGTTGGCGATATCAAAATGGATTAACGCTTAGTGAAACAGATCACCATTGTGAAAATAAACGGGAACCGACAATCAAAATACACCAATGATGAATCGCCCACGCGGCGCCACATCTCAGGACACCAAACATCAAATTATATCACGAGAAGAGAGAAACGAATGACTATCTTCGGGATGTATTGTGCCATTAGTTATGCACACTGGGACAATCGTTTTGATAGTTTGATAACATTTGAATGAAACAAAACAATTCAACGTCCAATAAACGTAACGAGGGGAATAAAAACAAAATAAACAAATCATAAATACAAGATTGAAAATGAAAATAAATGAATGGCAGATTTTTAGAATGGAATAAATAGTTTGTTTGGATCTCAAAAGGGGAGGAATGAAAAGTTGAGCGAGAGAATGTTGTAACAGCCCATTCGAGTTTCCTCTTCACGCATTTATTGCTTTATCATTTGAACATTTCTAGATCCGCTGAAGGCAAATGTGTGCGAAGAAATGAAGAAGTTGACAGTACTTGAAATGACAGATAACGAAGCCAGGAGAAAGAAATATGCGACAGCGCTGGTGCGTCAGATGAATTCAAAAGCGCGATGACTTTTTCAATGGACGTTCTCTCGGGGCTTAGACACAAGATATTTCGGGATAAAACACGTTGCGAGACAACTTTGACTTATCAAAAATGCGTTGTTTGAACAAGTGCGATTCGATGAGACATTTCAACCGGTGGGAAATGATGTGAATTCTAAAAGTAGTTTAAATAATGTTATAATTCGGAAGGCGAAGAGTAGACTGTGAAAACAAAAAAGTTTCTTTTTCCTTTCAACTATAAACGATTATAGTTTTTGCATACAACGAGAGAAAAGTGGTTGGTAATAAGACGGGAATCAAGATGTCATTGACAGGACTGAGGTGAACTTAATACGAGGCTGGCGTTGGGTTTTATAAACACTTCAAGCGATAAACTTCTCGTAACCGTAACAAAGTAATATCAACTTATATTTTTTTTGTCTCGTTGTACTTTAACGATCAGTATAACAAATGGAAAATTACTTTTGGAAGTATAAGCATCAGGTCTGAAACTATCCTATAAAAGAAGATGACAAACTAAGTGAATCGAATCGTTAAAACATTGTCCTAAAAACCTTGTTAAATTTTAAATATTTATTTTGTATGAAATTAAGATACACGTTTCAAAATTAAGATATAGTTTAAAAGTTTGGCCTTGTTTCGTTTTTGTATTTTTATAGTTTCAGTTTCTCATTATTTTCAATCAAATAAAAAAATTCGAAATTGGAAACTATTAGAACAAAAGTGCAATTTTAAAGTGGGACATACAGTACAATAAAAATTGCACGCAGAAAAATGTTGTAATAATTTTTATCACAATTTGTATAATGTTTTTTTGTAAACAGTTTCATATAATTTGAGGACAGAATCCATTTTTAATAAAAATTATTAAACTATTTATAGTAAAAAAAAGAACACAAACTTCTAAATATCTAAGTATGTAATTTTTCCCAATGTCTAAATGTAAATATCTCAGCTTAGAAACAGTAAAAATTTTTTCGAAGTACTGACTATTTTGCCGAGTTGTATGTCCCACCTTAATTGTGAAGTCGAATCATAAACTTGGTACCGAAAATATTTTGTTACATAATGTGGATAAAATTTGAGCGTCGGTTGAGATGGAGCAAAAGCGTATAATGCGTGTAAACAATGCGAAGTTAGTGGTAAAGCGTGACACCGAGCGTGTAGCCTGACGGTAATCCGAGCGGAAGAATTGTCACGACACTTAATTGCAAAAATCATCGCAGATGAAGATACATCACGCTATTTTCAGCTCACAAACTGAGTCCGCATGTTACTTTATATGCCGAGATGTAATTAGATCTAACGAGAGTGGCTCTCTCGTTCCGAATTCGTTCTTGGTCTATCAGCCATTCGCATCGGCAAAGAAAAATCCTATGAATGGCGATTGAAACGCGATATTTCCTCTAATAGGAGCGACCCCAGAGCGATATGTTAAAATCTAAAAAAAAAAAAAACAAAAAAAAAAGAACGTATTCGGTTTTAATTAACATTCCGATCTGGTATTGTAATAATTGAAAAGGGGCTTGAGATGAAAAGCAAGGTGCATTTGATGAAGATTTGAATAAAAATTTCGGGGCGGAAAGAAAAAGAGCGGACCGCAAGAATGGCCGGGGAATCGGTTTTTGTAGGGCAAAAAGTGGATTGAAACTCTGAGTCTGACAATTGCACGAAAAATTGATGTCGCGAATTGTAGTAGCTCGACGTTCGCTCGGAGCAAAAACTAGTAGGACGAATGCGAGCTGAACGAGACGAGGGACCGGAATTCACCTGTTGTATGATTACTTCCCCTACTTTTATTTTAGTGTATCGCGCCGCTCAAAAACATATATACATTTATCGCATTTTAATTCTTCGCGAGTTTTAATCTTCTGTATCGCATTTTTTTGCACGCGATATAAATTACGTTTGCCCTTATAAATGAAATTGAAAAAATTAACATTCGCTCGAATAATTGTTATTCATCGTTATCATTATTAATTGTCAAAAAAAAAAAAACACATTTTTTAGATTAATTAAAAATTTCATCTCCAATTCATTTCGTCGTATCAAAATCACAATCTCAAACTTTATACTTTTTGTGTTCATTTTGCTTCAATTTATTTTCAATGACTTATTTATTCATGTTGGTAACAGTTGAAGAGATTGAGTAAAGAAGAGATAAAATTTCCTTTCTGAATCTGAAACATTTTTAGTGAACGATTTCAAGACGAAACTATAGCGATTACCATATCGATGTGGGTTTTCCTAATTTCCGATAGACTGATTTTTTTCCGATGAGAGAAATTTTCAATGACGAAGTAAAAGGCGAATATATATTCCCTCATGCCGATATACATATACGATATTCCCGTGGGCGTAACTCCTATGAATGGGCCTACCTACACGCTCAATGTTAGTCAATAAATAATTCGCCCGAGGCTCGAGTTCCTGTCATTATAATGTTTCTCGTAGGTGTGTAAAACAGTGCGCGTGACATGCTAAAGACAGTTTTCGTCACCTTATATGGACATCTCTAAATCCACATTAGCGCACTTTTCACACCGCGTATTTTTTAATTTCGCTCATTAATTATACAGGATGATCCGTCATCGTAATTTATTTCTTGCATCGAGTCCAATAACAGAAAAAGTGAGTTGGAATAAAAGTTCGTTGGAATATATAGATACGTTCAGAGAGTGAACGGCGATCGTCATCGAAAAATATCGAAGCAAATCGCGCGCTCGTTAAAGTCGCGTTGCAGGTTGAATGATTTTTCATGTTAAACATCCCATGGCCTTATAAGTTTAATGAGCCGGTCGATTGCCATCTGAAAAATATAATTTCTCGTTCACTGTCGAGGCAGGGATTTAAATTGTTAATTACATCATAATTTTAGAAAGCCAATCAAATTACGAAATAACGTGCGTGGGTGTGGGTTTTCTTCCAATCCGGGCTTTTATTATTGTAATTGAACCGAACCGAACGTTTCACATTTTTCGTCAGCTTTTTATCTTTATTTTTATTGTGGTTAAAATTGTAACTTGAAAGAGACTTGGGGGAGCGGGGGTGTCGCGAATCAAATTACGCTATTTCGCGTAAAATAAAAGCCGAGCAGGAAAGGAGTCGACGATAGAGAAAATCAGAAATGATATATTGAGATCATTATTCATCTCGTTTTTTGCTTCTTCCTACTCCTTCATACGAGTCGTCTCTCTCTCTTTCTCTCCTTTGCCGATTCTTTCTCTTCCCAAAGTAATACTGCGTGCCAAAAGTTGAGAAAATAAATTCTTTCAAACTTGTTTTTTATTATTATCAAGAAAATGAGAACAAACTCTTGAAAAAAACAAAAAAAAAAGAAATTAATATTCATTAGCATTTTTCAGTTTGATGTACCATGACAAATGATGTGGGAATACAAATTACCATTTCTCACCCAGTCGTAAACTATTTTTCGGGTCATTTTCATCTTCAAATGTTCCCGTGGAGTAGACGAGAAAAAAGAATGCAATTTTTGGTGTAAAATAAATAAAGAACAAAAAAAAGTAGACTAGAATAAACAGACAGTATAAAAAAATTGTGAAAGAAAAAAAAAAAAAAAGAAAAGAAAAGACGCGCGGTTAATCGGTCCTGCGAATATAAAATTCTGTCATCTCACTGGCGATCTCTTTCATAAGTTGGACGTACAAATTTGAATGTAATTATCTCCTTTTAAACCTAACAACAATCCAATGAATCATGCTATCAAATTGAGCACAATCATATTTTCCCTCTCGTCCTCTTCTTCAGCTGCCTTTTTCTCGCCGTTTCTTTTCGTGGTTACGACCGCTGCCTGAATGTATGTTGATAATGATAACCGAAAACATTATATTCGCATGATGGCGCATAAGTTATAAAACGATTGGTGCGTGGCACAAGAGAGCCGTCGCGAGGTTCATCGCACGCAAGGATCCGCGTGTATTTTTTGATGGGCAGTAATCGGTGGCCGGACTATGTCAGGCACGCAAGAATTTGTTCTATTTTCTCGTGGACCCGACGTTCTAAACTTAAACCAGCTTGTTGGCGCTCATTTTAACGATCCTTGTCCAAAGTTTCTTCGCTACACCCCCTCTCTCCTCCTTCTAAAATAGGCAGAAAAAACAAAAAACAAAACGAACAAATATTTTAAGTTGAAAAATGATTTAAAAGTGTAAAAAATATATTCAACTTTTGGACATATATAAATTACACATGCTTTTATATATGCAGTTATATAAACTTGTATAAATGCAGCCATGCATTAATATACATTTCTATACATAAAAATATTTATGCTTTTTATGAAATCATATATGTTCGTGTGTGTTTTACTGTATAAATATCATATATCAATGTTATACAAAAATATTTTTGAAAAAACAGCAGATTCATTATTTGATTTTTATTTTACAGAATGTGTCAAGATGAGGCCGTTGTTTTCCCTATGTGGTGCCGTTGTGAGTCTACTCTGTGTCCTCCGGTACGATGTTTCAGGTGGGTTTCTGATCGTGATAACAAAATCATCATGCCAGCCGGTTTGAATTTTAGTTCATAATTTCTGAAAAATGTGTATACGTTACAGCACAGAGGCAGGAACCCGGCATGGCGTTCACGAGACACCCTCAGCCGTTCGCAGCGCCCGTTGGAGATGATGTGACTTTCGAGTGCAGCTTGAACCTGGCGGCCGACAAATTTGCATGGCGACACAGGCCGCTCGGCTCCGACAAATGGGAGCCATTTATTCACATATCCAACAGTAGTGGCAAAACTTCCCGATACGTCGTCACGTTTGACCACAAATCTAAAGCCGGCGATTATCGATGTATCGCTTTTTACGGTATGTTTATCATTTTTCATCCATTAAAAGCTCATGCAAATTTATCATCTCGGGCTACAAAGTATAAAGTACAAAATACCATCATTCAAATTACAAATTATAAAATATAAAGTACAATATACAAGAATCATAAAATACATCATTCAAATTATAAATTATAAAATATAAAATACAATGTACAAGAATTATAAAATACATCATTCAAATTATAAATTATAAAATATAAAGTACAATATACAAGAATTATAAAATATAAAATACAATAAACAAGAATTATAAACTACAAAATACAAATTACAAATTACTAAGCAAATAAAAAATGTTGAATTAAAAAAAAAACTAGTTTTTTTTTTAATAGGAACTAGCGGCCTGGCTTCAGATCCAGCCCGACTGAGTCTTGCAGAAATTGACGAATTTTCCGACCGAGGTTCAGACCTGACAATCAAAGTTCCCGAGGGTAACACCGTATCCATAAGTTGTCAGACTCCACACTCAGTTCCAGAAGCCCTAGTGCAGTATTACAAAGACGGCAGGAGCCTGGAGAACGTGACCATCACCGGGACGAGCAAATCCTTAGTCATAGAAAACGTCCAGCGGTATCACTCCGGACACTACCACTGTTCAGCCAACAACTACATCACACTGCAGAACTTCGTCAGCAAACGAAAGACTCACTTGGTAGTGACTTCCAGCAACCACGAAGAGTCGTTGCATTTCATCAAGCAGCCCCAGACTGAGTACAGGGTTCTTAAGGGCAGGAACGTGACCTTGGAATGTTTCGGGGCAGGTTGGCCCATCCCGAGGGTGCAGTGGAACAAGCTGGGGAGCAGTCTCCCTGCGAATTCTTACATCAGTCCGTCGGGCTTGAACATCGTGAACGTTCAACCGTCGGACCGAGGGGAGTACGATTGCATGTGGAGGAACAATTTTCAGGGAGAAACCAAGGTCATCAAGTCGGTTATTATTCTTAAAGTGGACGAACCACCGAGGGTGCTTAAAGCGCCGAGATCTTCGACGTTTTCGGAGGGTGGCGAACTTGAGCTTTCGTGTACGGTGAGCGGCCAACCGGAACCGAATATCGAGTGGCTCATCAATGGGGAGACCCTGATTGAAAACAGAAACCTCGAGATCAAGAGGTCGAACCTATACTCGGCACTTGGCATCTCCGTGGTGGAGAAGAGGCACGCGGGGTTCGTGCAGTGTGTGGCCAGCAACGAGTATGGATCGCACTCGGGATACAACTTTTTGAAGGTGACGCCTAAGCAGCTCATGAGTGGCGTGACGGAAAGCAAATTGGAGTATACGATACCGAGGGAGGGTAACAAGAGAACGAGGAACGGGGGCAGGAAGCGCGTCAAGGACAGCAAGAAGAAAGGCAATGGTTAGTGGAGTATATGTATGTTGTTTGGGTAATCGTAGAGTAGGCGAGGTGAAAGCTATTTTATTCATTTGATTCAATTGAATTGCCCGTTCGGTGATGTGGAAATAATCACATTCAACGGAAGTGACGGACTTTTTTCTTGAATACAAATCTCTGCATTTGAAAATCTTGAGTCTCTTAAGATAGAGTTGTAATTCATTATTTCATCATGTATTTGTTTCGATGTACTCGATTTTGGTTTTTGTATCTTTTAATTGTCTCATTGTTTACATTTTTAATTCATTAATTTATTCTAAAATTAATTTGCAATTACACCTAGAAAAATGTGGTATGAAAATGTACTATGTTTAAGAGAAAAACTAATTACTTTTAAGACTAAAATTTAACTGAAAAATGGTAAAATTATTTCTTTTCTGTCAAAAATTCCCAAACTATCATAGAACATAGTAAATTTTCATACCATATTTTTCCAAATTTACTGGTTGAAAGTTTGAGAAATATATGTACCCTTTGTAATTACAATTCACTATAAAAGAATTACAAGTCATTTCTACATTTTTTTTTAAATGCATCAAATTAAAGTAAGGTATTATAAAGGATGACAATTTGAATTCATCTGATTTATTTTTCTAGCAATCTTGGTTCCGCCTAACAAGCCAGACGTTACTCGATTATCAGACACTTCAGTTATGGTCCGATGGTCCGTGCCAGAAAACACTGGTCTTCCAATCCAATTCTTCAAAGTGCAATACCGTAAAAACGGACAGAAGCTTGAGAATAACAGGACAATCTGGATGACACCGTCGAATGACATCGCGAGCCACGTGAGGTCCTTCGAGGTGACCGACCTCCAAGCGAATCACACCTACCGCTTTAGAATCGCTGCGGTCTACTCGAACGATGACAACAAAGTGAGCCCGATGTCTGACAAATTCTATCTCACCGGTGGTTCGGTGGGCAACAAGTTGCCCGTGCCCGTTCTCACCACCACAGAGGCTATCGGACCAGAGGAGGTTCTCCTCATCTGGCACATGCCCGAGACCAATGCGAATATCGACGGGTTTTACATCAACCACCGGGCTTCCACTTATGCCGGAGATTATGCCAAGACGACAGTCGAGGGAAGGAGCGCCACGAATATCACGATCTCGCATCTGCAACCTGATACCACCTATGAGTTCAAAGTTCAAAGTTTTTCGGTGGATGCTGCTTCTGAGTTCTCCAAGATTTTGAAAGCCAAGACTAAGAAGGTCATGACCGAGCCCACGGTCACTACGCAGGGACAGTCGGAGAATAAGCAGAAACTGCTCGAAAGTTCGCGCAAGTCCAACATGTACGCGATCATTGGGGGTGTCTTGGGTGGAACTACTTTGCTGGGAGGTCTTGCAGCTTTGGGCATCGCGTATAAGAAGAGGAAACACAAGCAGCCCAGGGATACTCAAAACCAAGGTACACCGGGGGTTGCAATGTCAATTCAAATTCTTTGGCTTTATTTTGTGAAAGATTGTAAAACCTCATTAGCGAAAAGTTTGGATAAACTTTTTAAAAACGAGAAACTCGTTAAGATAACGTTAATGTAAATTTGTTCAAATATTATGATTTGTAGATAAAATGTTGATTACAAAAAACGTAAAGGAAATGTGATAAAAAATGTAGTATTGTTATCTAAATTGTAAGGTTTTTAACAAATAAGTATATATATTTAGAGTTTCAAAATTGTAGAATAATTAATGCAAACGTAGTTTTTATAATGAATAATTTTTAAAAACAACTTGAAAAGCATTAGTCAGTTTTAAACGTTTGGATATTTCTTTTTTACTAATTAGATTTATAAAGACTCTGTAGAATAAACTTTTAGATGAGTTAACACGAATTTTTCGTTAATAAGTATTTCGTTTTTCAGAAAATTATTTTTTTTAATGAGTTTTCTTATCTCATCTCTAATTCTTTTTTTCTTTTTTTTTTTGAAAGAAGAGCAATAATTTTATGCTTTGGTACCTAAGAAAAGTACTGTTGCGTGTGCGCAAAAAAGAAATTCGTTTTCAACATTCAATTACAATAAGTTTTATTAAAACTTTTATCATGTGTTTATTCCGGCGTTAAACTCCGTGTCCAAAGTCGAAACGCAGTACTTAAAGTTAATGATCAATACAATGTAAAGTTTGTGCACCGTTGCGCTCAGACGACACGCGATAATGATCTTTGAAAAGTGGACAGGAAGCTTCGAGGCAGGCTGATATTATAATTTGCACAAATTAAAAGTGAGACTAATGGAAATTGCTCGCTTTGTAATAACAAGTTGCGTTTAAAGTCGCGTTTTCTCAAGTGCCGCAAGATGCACATTGTGCATCTGCATTCTTTTTTTGTTTTATTTTTTTTTTTTAATTTTTAAACAATATAAATCTAACATTTAGTTTTGTATAAGATTTATTTATAATTATGATTTTTTTCTAACTAGAGTTAAAATTTTAGCACTGATATTTGATTTCAAATTGATGTTTGATTTTAGCTAAGCCAATGACGAATGGGCGAGTGATGAACGGCGGACTAGCAGATTCAAAAATCAACATAACGTCCAATCCCCTGGCGGGTTTGGATCCAACCGAGGAGTCAGTGCAACCGAAGGTCAGTGCTTAATGGGAAGAACAAAACACTTGGCGAACAAAAAAAAAAACAAACAAAGAAAAGCAACTCTACCTGTCTGTGCACTTGTCTGAATCTCTGCTGCTGAAGCTGTCGCTGCACCCTCTCTATTATCTTTGCTAGACACTTGACCAAAACCAAATCCAAAGTAGCTGGTGCACCTTATCTGCAACTGTTAAATTTGCATCCTAAAAACGTTTGCAAAACAACTCAACGCCGCCTACTTCCGCACCTAACAAACAAATTCGTCGATGAGAATTTAGACTAGCGGGACTATTGCTTTGAAACCGACGTGCCTCTGTCCGTTGATTTCATTCTTACCCTTTTTTTTTTGTTTTTCACTTTTTTTACATTTCCGAATGCTACACACGTACGTTACCTATATACGCTCTAGATCTGAAAGAAGCGAACGAACACGCATGTTTCTGAACAGAGCGGACAACAACCGTCGATGGAGATGGCTTCGTTTCTCAATGGCCAGAATAACAACACCAGCGTGCTCGACAACACCCAACCCACGCCAACAAACGCCAACCTCCACCAGGAGCAGTCTGTCGAACAACCCCTGTGAATTACCTGCTCGCAACCTTCCCTAACTTTTGGTACTTAAGAAACAATCGCAATGAGACTGCTGCGCCTCTGATTTTTTACACCAATGTGTTCATTTTTGACGTTTTTAGAGACTACATATCTGTGGTGAATTGTAATAACTAGTTAACGTCATAGGGATTACATATAACTTAACTGGTTATTGCGAATCGCCACAGATATAGTTTCATACTCAAATTTTTCTTTATTCATGAAAACAAAATTTATGAATGAATAAAACTTGGCAATTTTGTATAACATTCTCATGAAAAATTATTGAGATTTTGTTTGTAACTTGTTAAAAGAGACTATTCCTTTTGATTTCGACATTTGTTAAGATAATTTTGACGATTTTTTGAACGATGTAAAAATGAGAACAAAAATGGAAGGAGTCAAAAATGTGTGCGCAACTTCAACGAATATATATTTATGCAAGTGCGTAAGTGATGAAAGAATTCCGATTGTGTGTACTTTGTTGAACTTATTTTTTTGTTGCGATGATTGTGTATAAAAATTATTTTATATTATAACATTTTTTTTATATTTTTTTTATCGAGACCTGTGAGACTTCTTGTGGAACGATGTATGTATACCAGCGAGACTTATTTTGACAACTAACTTTTGTGCGAGCGACGGAAAAATGTCCGGAACAGGCCAGGAGTCGTGCCTTCAGCTAAAGTCTTCAATCAAAATTGTGATATATTGTAGTTAAACGCGCTTTCCGGACAGTTTTCAGTCTGAATTCTTTTTTTTTTTTTTTACAGTTTATTATGATGTTGATGTCTTTTTGCAGCTCAAAATGCAACGGCGCATTTTCAAGACTTATTACTTATTCTGCAAATATGGTACTGAGTAGTCGTATAGTATCGCGTGAAACAATAAAAAATATATAAATAGATAGAAATAAGAGTTTTGCAATCAAAACTAGTGAACGAATATTTATCAAATGAAACTTCAATGTTTTCAAGCATATTTTTGATAAAAAGAAATCTATTTTCGTGGTGATCTAAAATTTTTTAAATTTTGAAAAATTATATAAAATGAAAAAGTGCAATTTGCCATCTGACGGTATGGTTTTTTGTTAATAATAATTTTCAATTGGTATCTAAAATATTATTCAGAGATTTATATATTTTTTGATGAAAAAAGAACGACAGAACAAAAACGTAAATGTGCCTTTTTATCTTGTCATATTAATTAACATGCGGCATTAATTCTTGAATGTATAGGATATCGCGCAGCGGCGATCAATTTAGGGCAGATCTGTACATATCTTTTCCGTGAAAAAGTGTTTTTTTTTCATCTCGAGAAAAACTTTTTTGCGGGAAAGAAAAGTAATTGCTTTACACCTACGATCAACGATTTTATTTAATTCTGATTGAATAAGTTTGAAATCGTATTCGACGCAGCTTTTTCAAACATAAGTCTGACTACAGTTAATTTCTCGTGGGAAGTTAATTTGTTGTATACTGGACCCTTTTCCACTTTTTTTTATCAACTTTTTTTTTACAATAACTTTTTTAACTGTTACTATGTAGTATTTACATTGATCGACTAGACAAAGTTCAGTCAACTTGACAGCTAACAGTATTGTTTTTTTCGTTTTTCATAAACGATTATATTAATTATTTATTATATTATTTTTTTAACTTTCTTTGCAATAACCTGTTTGTGCTTTATTACAAAGCATTACAAAGACTACAAAAACCACCAGACAAATGTTTTTTTTCATTCTCTGACAAAATTTATTATGGCTTTTTATAATTTCTTTTTGTTGAAACTAATCAAAAATTGGACAATCAAAACTCTTTGAATCATTCGTGTTAAAAAAATGTAAATATCTCATTGTAAAATGTCCTAGAATTTTTTAATAATTGTGCAAACAATGTACGAAAGTATTTTTTCAAAAAAAAACTTTCATATATTTTTAATTTTTTTGAAATAAAATACGATTACGAAATTGAAAACAAATTTTCTTTACAAGACCAGCTGCAAATGTATATTTTTTGAAAAATATTTTTGTAAAAAGGGCAAAATGCATAAAAAAATGTGTATAAGACATAGAGAAAGGGGTTTATAGACATTTTGTGTACATAATAGAATATTTTGTTTTCACGTCATTGTAGCCTTGCATCTTGCCTTGAATGCGATATTAACACAATTATTTATACGAACGGACTTTTTTATGTACTTATTATTTTTAGTAATAAAAACAACAAAATATAAATCATATTAGTTACCTGTATCTCTCCCTTTTTATCTCCTTTTTAAAATAAAAATATAATTATCTACTGAATATTGCAGTTATTATCCAAGGGGTTAAAAATAAACTTTACCGATACTATTTCAATGTTTTTATTCTGGATCTAGTTCAAACGTTAATAATATTTTTAAAAAGAACATTATTTTATCAATTAAACAAATCAAGTCAAGTTAGTGTCTCGAGCCAAAAGTACCAACTAAGATGCTGTTCATATTTTATATTCTTCTTTAGAGACAATTAGCAAAATGTCTCAACTAATCAAGGTTATTTCATTACATCTTCAATTTAGTAAAATTTATTCTATGAACTGCAGTCGTTATTGATTATCATTTAACATTTAATTGATTTTTCGTTCTGATAATTATAAGATCTCATTAGTTTTTAATTTTTTTATTTCGTATTGTTTTAGTGTTTAGGGATATAGAAACTGGGTATTCAATTTTTTTATTAGAATTGATTTCAATTTCAGAAATTGGTTGAATTACATTTTTCATTTACCTTTGGTAAACGAATAAAATCACAATATTTACAACAATATTCAAATTTTCAAATTTTCACACAAAATTTACAAATCTCACACTCATTCTCTTTACATTGTCAAATAATCCGTCAAACACACTTCCAAACAGTTACTATCATTCTCATTCTTGCTCAGTTTGATTTCCGAATCGCCAATTGTACAATCCACCGGAGCATTGTGTCGACTTTTCATAAGAAATTGTAAAGTTGGCCTCAAATATATGTTATTAAAGTCAACGCGCATAGTTGTATAAGCCTTATTCTTTTGATACGAAATTATCGCTCGAGGATTCGGAGTGGTCACACGTCTTTCCGATTCAAAGTCCAATCCCGATACGAAAACAACCTCAGGAACTTGCGCAACCACTTCTGGCTCGTCAAACTTGAAAATGGTCCTCCTCACCTGGTACAAGTTTGATACATACTTTTCAGCGCACTCGAACTCACAGTTGACACTCTTATCCTCAACACTCATTTTCATTTGGACGTTAAACTGTTGCTCGAGTTTGGAAAAACCTCCTTCACACTTATCAATCTCGGTTACCTGAAACTCGATCTTTGCTGGTAACATTCCCAACATTTGCTGATAAGCCAAATAAACACCTTGGAGATTTCCTGAGATGGTGACGGACAAGGCGTTGCTCACGTTCAATTCGCAGAACGTGAAATACGTCGATGTGACGTGCATGATTTGCTTCACCACTTCGTCGTGACGACCCCTGATTAATGGCTGGAGATGTTGAGCAACCGACGTATCAATAGTTACCCGAACTTCGACGAAGGATCCACAGAGGGAATAGATCAAAACCTGGGTTATTCTCTGGAGAAAGCAAGCCTCCATTCTATTCCCTGGACCCAGACTTTTGTGGTGTAGTAGAAATTTTTCCTCCTTCGTCCGCTCTCGTTTCCGGTTTCAAGCCTCACATTGAGGTGGGTGGCTCGCTGCACGACAAGAGCCCTTTTTATCTTCTCTAGAATTGCCTGTCTGTTGGCGTCCGATCTTCTGTAACATCCGGGCATCTCGAAACTGAAACATAGAGGGGCAAGTCCCCGGATAGCCGCTCTGGTGTTTTCAACGTTTTGTGGAGTTCCTGTTATCGTTACACTTTTTTCGGCTGTCTTTGTCACTTGACAGCTTGTTTGTACCATAAGGCGATTCACTTCGCCGTCCTCCAAGACGAAATTGAGATTTAGAGTCAGAGTTAGATCTCTGTTGAAATAGAGGCCTGTGTACCATTCGGTTGGTGTACAATATCCACTTGACGCGATAGATGAGGTGGCAGATGAGCTACTACTCCAGTTGTCCGCAGAAGTTAGAACTCGAAGCGTATCTCGGCACAACATAGGAATTGAGAAATCCATTTTTTAAGTAACTTTTGTGAGTTAAGAATTTTTAGGAGGAATTCTTCTGCTTCATGAGATAGTTGTTGTCAAGACGAATTGTCTTGGTGGACTGATGGTTGAAACTAAAATGCATCTTTTTATAAGACCCTTCGGTAAGTACCTGAGGAATGATTTTCTTGGAAATACAGCAGCAAGTGAAAATGTAACTGATTTATGAAGGGTATCTATGGGAATAGAACAAAAGATTATCCGTTCGAATGAGCGTGATCATTCAGAACTAGTCGTAAAATTTCTTAAAACTTGTCTTTCATTTTATCAAAAATAATACTCTAATTGAACAATGTTAAAAGATGTTTTAATAGGATTCAATTCACTAAGTTATGTTCAGAATCTTTATATATAGACATGCTATATTTTTGACCATAATTAATCTTGACTACTTAATTTGAAAACAAAAGAATAAAATATGTGAATATAATGTAGAACCTAATGTATTTATAAAGATTTTACCTGGTTTTATCTTTTATTCACAGAAATAAGACTAACTAAAGAGAGAAAAAGATTTAATGAATTGTATTCGAATTTTTTATTAATTAAAAACCACTTAAAATTTAGAAACTTATTTTTATCAATTAAAAATATGAAATTCACTTAATGTTTTTCCCGTGTACTATCACATTTTTTTTATATGAATATTTAGAATCACGAATTTTTTAATGAAAAAAAGTTTCGATAAAAGTATAAATAATAATATCAAATCTCGTATCGATTTTTTTATTGCGGTTTGATAATAAATTCAAAATCAACAATATCATGAAGTCAAAGTTAACAAACGTTAAAATTTTTAAAATATATTTTTTATGAATGTAAATATTGAACGTGAATAATAGACAAAACTAACCATATTTTTTTACAAAATAATGAAAAATTGTTTTAAAAAAACTTAACCAACTCGATGAATATGAATATTGGATCAATATACATATTTTTCTTATTTTGTTCTTGACGATATATATATATTTTTATTATTAATATAAATTAAAATAATTATTTTAAATTGTTAACAATTAATTTCACTGATAATTCATTGTTTATTCATTTTAAAAGTTGTAACATTTAAAATGATGTTTATTTTTGAATTTAAGTTTTCCCGCGCACTGACTCAAGTAGTTGATTTGGAGCATGACGTACTTCCTCAGTTATCCGGCCGCCATTCCAACGAGACGCTTCCTTCTTCACGTCTCGGCGTTTGTGGAAACAATCGTTCTGACAATATTTACATCCGCGCAAGGATTACAAAAAAAGGATCAGTTTTGACAGTGTGCCATCAATTGTGTGACAACGATGAAGACCGAGGAGTAAGTGCGACCTCTCGAACGTTCATAGTTCTTTTAAATACCGACACACGTTATCCACCGTTTGCATAACGCAGTTGAGCGATGTAAACTGTACGGCGTGATGTGCGACTCGTGAACTTTCGTTTGTTGATAGTACTTCATTCTAGCATTCAACTTGATCTCCTTTCGGTGAAGCATTGAAATGTGTTACTGATAGTGCATTGATATTGATAATCAAATAACCAAGACTGCGGAAAACGGAGCAGCAATGACAACAAACGATCGCTTGTTCCCAGAGTTACTTTCAGATTTCACCGAGTAACTTTTGTTTTCTCTTTTGCGATTTTCATATGTTTCCATATTGACGGTGACAAATAATATTATCAATTCTTTTTAACAAAACAAAAATAAACGAATGCAAAATAATAAGACAGTTTTTATTTTAAGTGTCAACATGTTTAATAAAAATTAAAAAATATTTTGCGGTTGAAAATATCTGTAATAGCAACAGTGATTAATTTTCCTTTTAATTTCAGGCCGGTTACACAAAACAATGATGACAAAGAAAGAAGCAGAGAGCGTGATCGCAACAGACGCTCTGAAAGGCCACGAATCAATTCTCAGAGCAGAGACCGGAGTCGTGACCGCAACGACCGTGGCAACAGAAAAATTTCTGAACGTAGAATTTACGTTTCTAACATCCCCTATGACTTCAGATGGCAAGATTTGAAGGATTTGTTCCGGGACGAGGTGGGCAAAGTTGCCCACGTTGAGCTATTCACCGACGAAAATGACAAACCAAGAGGTTGCGGTATTGTAGAATTTGAGGACTCCGAGGCGGTCAAGATAGCAGTGGAAAAGATGCACAGATTCGATATCAAGGGACGCAAGCTAGTTGTAAAAGAGGTAGTTGACATTGTTCAAATACACTTGTATATACATCAGTAGAAATTATTGAAAACAAGTTTTTTGTTTGATATTTTCCTTTGAAAAGTTTTTGAATCGTAAAAAAATTGAATAATAATATCGTAATATAATAACATTGTTAGTGGTAAGTTTAAAAATAAATTAAAATTCATGCTTCGTTGACAAAAAGACGATAATTAAAAAAAGTAGATGTTTGTTAATAAGTAGGTGGAAAATGATGATAAAAAGTTGGGTGTAAAATGAATAAAAATATTTGTAAAGAAAAAATTTTTTTTTACTAGGACTATGACATCGAGAGAGACAAGTATGGTAGACTGGCTGGTTCACGTAGCAGTGACAGAAATAGGGACGATAGATATCGTGACCCACCGAGATCAAACGCTGGTGGACGTCAAAACATGTCAGCTCCCAGTGGAGGAGGTGGCGGTGGCGGCGGCAGTGGAGGATCGGACAACAAATTCGGCAACACATATGGACTCAGCACTCAGTTTTTGGAATCCCTTGGGATTAACGGTCCTTTAGTAACCCGTGTTTTCGTTGCCAATGTAATTAATTCTCGTCTAACTCCTACTCGTTCAAATGTTTCTAGTAAAATACTTCAAATATTTTTGCAGAATGTTTTTATTGCATTTGTTTTTGTTCCAAAAAAAGATGGACGTTTGAAAAAAAAAAAAAAAAAACAATGTTTCTTTTACAGCTTGACTACAAAGTCGACGAGAAAAAATTGCTGGAAGTATTTAAACTCGCTGGAAAAGTGTTGCATGTAGAACTGGGAAAAGACAAGGACGGAAAATCTCGTGGGTTCGGAGTGGTTGAGTACGATCATCCCGTTGAATCTGTGCAAGCTATTTCTATGCTTCACAACCAACAGTTGTATGATCGTCGAATGACTGTTCGTCTAGATCGTGCCAATGAGCCTGACATGCCGTTGAAACTTCCCGAAGGTAATAGGAAAATCAATATTGAACAACAGAAATTTCAATCAGATAAACAAACAAAACTCAGAATGAGATTAAAAAATAACGTTGTTTGTTACAGGTTTAAAGGGAGTTGGTATGGGTTTGGGACCGGGTGGCAACAGGTTGACGGACGTTGCACGAAATTTGCCAAATGTACAGCCAAATAATCCACCAGTTGTTAATCCAGTAGCACCAGTCATAGCAACTGGAGCATTTGGCGCTGGTTTGAACTCTGTCGTGCCAGCACAATTAGGTAACCGGTCTAACTCAATTTCAACTAGCATCAGTCATCAACGCTCCACTTAACGTGGGACAAATTTAATAATCATTCTCTTCGTTTCGTTCAGCTTCAGCTTTATCCAACACAAATGCAGCGGCCCTGCAAAGTTTGGCTGCAGGCGGTCTGGGAGCGAATCTTGCGACAAATTCTCTCTTGAATTCCACTCTGACAAATGAATTGGCATCCAATCTCAACAACTTTGGCGGAGGCGTCGGTGGACTCGGAGGTCTTCAGGCATCACTGGCCAATGCGCAGGGTAACAATTCATTTAATCCCCGAGGAATGGGTAAGATGGACAATGATTACAGCAGCAACAACTTTGGCGGCTCGAACTTCGGAGGCGGCAGAGACTACGACGGTTTCAACAGAGGTGATGGCGATCGTCCTGGCGGCTTTGCGTCCGGCCAAGGTGTTGGCGGTGGAAACAGACAGAATACCAACGGTTCCAGATCAATGTCAGACACTATTTTCATTGGAAACGTAAGTTTTTTATACCATACACATGTTTTTTAATTGAGGATTAAAAATGATTTTTCAGAGATGATGATTCAGCCTCGATCTATAAAATTTGACTAATTTTATTCGACTTATTTTAAATAGCTCCCACCAAACACGACCTGGCAGATGCTGCGGGACAAGTTCCAGGAAATCGGTGAAGTCAAGTTCGCCGAGATGATGGGCAACGACAGAGGGATGGTCCGTTTTGCCTCAGAATGGGACGCTGAGCGTGCAGTGTGTATCCTTTCAAAACAAACAAACAAATTCAACGGTTTGATAATTGAAAATGTTTAATTTTTTCTTTCATTGTTCATCATTCGTGAAAAAATATCAGGTAACTCTATTTAAAAAAATATTAAAGTCAGAAAGAGACTGGGTTAACAATTTAAAATCATTTATCATTTAAAAACTTTGCGATTATGTAACATACTTTTAATTCATAACATTTTCATTAATTTTGTTTACAATGTTGTTTGATCCATTTAAAAAGTTTCATTATATATTCAAAATCATATTGATTTAATATTTTTTTATTATACTTGTCATAATAAAAATAAAAAAACGAGTTAGCAACATTAGTTTAATTACATTTTTCTGTTTCATAAAAATATAGAGTTTCCTGGTTTTACTTGTTTAAAATTTTAATCTTCCATTTTATAAATTTATATCATCAATTATTATTTTCCTGAATGATTATGAAAACAGCTATCATGAACCGGACACGACTGGACGGCCGACAGATCGACGTGCGTTTATACTAAGAATGACAAAAGGTAAAATAACATTTTAACAGAACTTGTCGAATTATTTCATTTGGCAGTAACAAAACAAAAAAAAAAAAACATCCAAACGCAATCCATGGTATATCATATTCTCAATCGCAAAAATCTCGGAAGCGAACGAAACTTGAAAAACCCTTGTAGGTTTGACGAAGAGATTGAGAGAGAGAGAAAGAGCAAAGGTCGCTTCGTCGCTGAGGAACAAAGCCGTTTCGTTGGTCGTTGACCAGAATTGAATTCGCATTGACGAAAAGCAAAAAACAATCCTCGATGTTTCGTGCGCAGTCCAAGTCAAGTCACCTGGTGTTTTGAAGTTGCTTCGCATTGGCCGAACAAGAAAAGCGAACTGAAATTCGGATGATTCGAGGCGTCGCAAGGAACATGATTAGTTGTTAGGTTTAGATTTCTACCTAGCTGATTATAAGGCTTCGGTATGTAGTAGTTTGCACGACGTTTAATGTAAACGATTAATCTAGCTCGAAAGTCTGGCTTGTCTCGTCGCACCAACCACCTTGATTTTCCGTCGCTTCTTTCATCTTATTTGTGTGTGCTTTTTTCATCGATATCGCGCGATGCTACTTGTCGTTAATCGTCGATTAATCGAGTTCACCCTCTCGCCAACAAACAAAAACAGACATGTTTTATACCAAGAGACAGCAGTCCAGTAGACAATTTATTTAAACGGTATCCCCCGCCGAGTTTATTTCGTCGTTGAGATTTTTTTTTATTAAAAACAAAGTTACCTTTCTGCGTTCACCTTATGTCCATGATGAAAGAGGAGGATTTTGGTTTTTTATGGCTCAGAGTATTTTTATTTCAATGATAGCTGTAAGTTCGACCATAGGATAGAGTATTTTTGCATTCTCGGCTCTTGTCGTTCGACAGCTCCTGACTTACGAATGTCGAACAATGATTTATCAGTACCGTCTTTGTAATGATTCCACTGTATGTTTACCAAATAAATGTATATCACCATATCTCAATTGGTAGAACATGTTTGACGCGGCGCACCGCAGTTTTCCCCGCCCAATCACGTCGGGAATTCACCAACGATTTCATTTATTCAATTTTTTGGTAAGCATATTTTTCCTCTTATCGCTAAGTAGATCTCGGGGAACACTCTGTTTAATTGTATAACTCTTGTATAACCAATACCTTTGATGAATAGTTATTCAATAAAATTGTGATCCACTTTGACACGATGTGTCGGTCGTAATTGAGTTTTTATTTCAGTCGGCTTTTAATATAACTTCCGCGTCATTTTATTATTTCCGTCATCCAATTTATCATAACTTTTTTTTTCTCTCTCTCCACCTTTCAATCATTCATCTTATCCTTCTGCTCTCTTCTCACCAGTCTTTCTCTTTCCTTTTACGAAGTCACTTTTTTTTGCATTCCTTTTTTGTACGCTTTTTGTTTGTTTTTTTAATTTCTTTCTTTCGACAAGCTGATTTTGCCTCAGTGGAAGAGATTCGTCTTGAAGTTCCAGAAAACCGAAGTCACAGCACGGTCTTGATCGAACGTCGCAGGTGAGGTACTTAAGGTGTTATTAGTGTCTTACTTTTGTCCACAGTTACTCGCTATTCAAGTTAACTGCGAATCTCGACGTTGGATTATTTTAGTGAAAAATCTTGGGTCCACGGTGCTCGGTTCACGTCTGCGATGCCTTTCTGGTTCTGTCATTTCAGGACTCACAATTGTTCGTCAAATTTTTCCCCACGATTTTTATAAACATTTTGGGAGGGTTTCTTTTTTTTGGTTTGAATTTTGGTATCTCTCTCTGTATACTTTTTAATAATTATATATGGCTAAATTTGAAATTGACCATTTGTGAGTCTTGAAAGTTGAAAGTTGCAAGTATCCGAGCGTTTTTGAATTTGAAAATGCCGAGTGAGGCTGAGACGAAATCGAAGGTACACTTTTTGCAAATAAAAAGTCTGATTGAAAGTAGAAAAGACGATGATTGCCTCGCGTGTCTCGCTGTATTATAATTCGATTCCCTTCGTTTCTATAGAAACTGTAATGACTTCTTTTATCTTTTCCTTTGATAAATTCAAGGCTGACTGTCAAGCTTTTGGCACCGCTCCTCGTGACCTTTTTTCAATTGTTTTTTCTACTTACGATTTTGCCGTCACTCGGATCCATCTGACATTTAATGATTGTTGAAACTCAAGCTTCTGTATTTTTAATATTACCATTATTTATTATCAAAAAGATACCGCGAAATTCCGAGTTGACGATAGTTCTCGATTTTATCTTCTGAAAAACCAAAACCATGATTGAATTTTATTGACTTACGAATCGAGCTCGTCTTTTATCAGCAGCGAAATTTGGTCAAAACATGTTTGGCCGAATAAACAGGGAACTTGCCTCTTTTTCATAAATTTACCCGATTAATCATTTAAGATCTTAATCATTGATTTGTAATTGTTTTTGCAATTATTTTATGTTAAAATTGTGTCAACATCTCTTATGTGCATTTTTTTTATATTTTAAATACTGATTTTGTATAATTTCAGGACAAGTTTTTTATTCGTTTTTTTAATTTGGTTTTTTCATAAATTTGTATGGAATTAAATGAATTTCAAGTTGTCCAAATGTTTCTTTGAATTGTTACGATACAATGTGTATCTTTGAGGTGATTTGCAACTTGAACAAAAGTTGGTTCGATTTTCTCATTTTTATTCAAAAGATTGTAATCGTTGACTGGTCGAATCTCGAGCGAACAAAAGTTTCCAAATGTTATTTATAATTTATAGTACTGTTGTTTTCGACTGTCAGACATTGTAGACTCTGAAAGATGAAGACGTGCGTCTTGTTCCCTCGGAGCTAAATCATTTGAAGATTTATCCGCAAATTGTTGCATTTTTTATGTATCGACTAACAATAACGAATTGTAATTAACATTTAAGTATGTAATTATTAGTCTGCGCTATCTATAAGAAATCTCTCATTTGAATATGATAAATGGAGCTAGATTTAATGGCCATTTATGTTTGATTGAAAATCAATATTTGTGATTCACATATTCCAATTCGAACGCTTTTTTTTAATAAATTGTAATTCATGTTTTTTCATTTCCAGTTTTTCATTTTGTATTATCTTTATTCAATAAGTTTCAGAACTCTGGTTAATTTCAATATGTATTAGAATTTCAATCATGACATAAGTCCAGCTCCTTTCTGAGATGAATTTTTTTCTATGACAACATAATTTTCAGGTCTCAATAAATAATCGAGGAACTAAGCGGTTCAAACTAGGGTAAGTATCAAAATCAAAAGAAAAACAATTACTATCAGAATAACTTCTTTCAGGTATGAATTTTTTGTAAATGGTAAGTGATAGAGATCTCATCTACGGTTTTTAACTTTGAAAGCTTGTAGGATTAATTTTATACAATAGAATTTATGAAATAAAGTCTATTTCAAATTAGTCGACCAATTTCCTTTCTTCCTTGCCATATATCATAAAACTGGAAAGTGTTCTTGAGAATAATGGTTCATAAAAGGTACTAGTGAAAGTCAAGGGAAATATATTTGACACTTTTATTTTCACAGTCTTTATTACATTATGAAATATCATAGATAAAACTAAAAGTAAGATACTTTGTTTATCGCAAAGATGACACATGTTTTATTTTATCTTTATAACTTTTTTTCATAATGAAACGTTAATTTTATTACAAAGTATGGACAATTGTGTCTAAAATTTAAAATTGAATGTTTCTGTGTCAAACACATTGACCGTTTTTGAAAAATACCTTACTTGAGGAACACAACACGCTGTATATATAATATATAATCGTGTAAATTTATATCTATGTTGTTTATCACAATGTAACATAAGATACTGGATTATGCTTCTACAAAATTAAGTACATAAAAAAAATTTTCGTCGATGCACCGAACTTCATTTTTGTCCCGAAGCACAACCGAGCCTAGATCCCCCTTGTGAGTCGTTATTATCAAGCTGTATATTACCTACAATCATTACGCATACAATTTGCATATCGTAATCCATTGTTGAAAGTGTAAACTTATGCTTTATATCAATTTATACTTTTTTCCCCCATTTACATGAACTGT
The DNA here is from genome assembly GCA_025266255.1 of Trissolcus basalis. NCBI lineage: Eukaryota > Metazoa > Arthropoda > Insecta > Hymenoptera > Scelionidae > Trissolcus > Trissolcus basalis. The sequence continues at coordinate 4,400 of JAAMPD010000544.1, read as the reverse complement.
TATCAAAATATTAATTAGCTGTATGCAATATTTGTATGTTATTACTTCATTTTGTTTTTCACAGATAACATTTGGTTTTTTTTTTTGCTTTCCTTTTTACTAATATTTTTATTGAAAAATTTTAAAGATATTTATTTTTTTTTTAACAACTGAAAACTTATATGTTTATAAGTTCAATTCAAGCATCAAATCAGCAAAATTGAAAAGCAAAATTGAAGGTACAAAAATTTTTATCTTCACATTATAATTATGACACGAGGAAAGTTCGTAAAAAGAATAGAGTAGTTTATTCATGAACAAAAATATTGTTTAGATACTTTCAGTTTCATCAAAAATATACAAATTGGATTCCAGTTTTTTTGATTTTACATTTTGTCTTTGTTTCGCCTTGTTCTTCTTGGATTGATGACGACAAAGAATAACTTGTAAAACTATTCAAACTCATGTGTCATATAACATTTACAAGTCATTATATATGCTTGTAAATCAGCATCATACATAATGTATGAACGCGCGCAAAAGCAGGAAATGTAAACTTTATGAGATACAAATTATTTATGATAAATAAACACCTGAATCTCAATAGTATTATTTTTCTCATCGCACTGTACTGAAAACTTTGCAGTCTACATTTCCTGGTATAAAATACAATTTCATTTATTCGAACATATAAAGATATGAGGGCAACTTTGAATATTTGTAATTGTGAAATAGTTTACTGATATTATTGAAAGTATAACAATTTTTATTCCGAATCAATAACTCGTCAAGTTTTTGAAAATCTATCATCAACTGGCAACTACATATTTAATACTCGTTGCTTCAAATTTCTGCCATAAGTATATTATAAGATTTGTAATATTTTATTCTTGTAAAAAGTATCAAATGATTTTCGTTGAAAGCAATGAAACATTATTTCAAATTAAATATGGTTTACCTTGAAACTTATGAAAAAATAATCTGTATAATATATAAATAAAAAAAAAAAAAAAAAAGAACGGACGTAGCTACTGACGTCAACAGCTACGAGAATCACAAATAAATTTACAAATGAAACATTCAAAATTGAAACATTTACAATAATTTTTTTTAATGAAAAAACTCACTATAATTGCTACTATTATAACTCGGTGTTTATTTCCCGCTCTTCAAACTAAGAAACATTCAATGTTCAATTAGAAAAGAAATGAAACGATTTAACCTATTTTGTTTAACAATCGATAATACTAATACGTTGTTCAATAAATAATGATAAACAGTTATAAACATTTGCAAACATTTTTTCAAGAATAATTGTAATCCGCTGAATTCAATTAAAAGGCAATGTTTTCAAACGTCATACAAAAAGGTTTGACAAAACAAAAATTGGATAATCTGACTTGCTCGAGTTTCTATTATTTCGTTTTAACGAAAGGCCGAGAGTGTGTGGTATTTCGGAGCCCCGGCACTAGTGCATCTCAACGAACTCTTGGAGGTGTTTTGGCACGTGCAGTTTCAGTCCATGTTTGCGTATGACTTTCGCGGCGAGGCACTTGAGCGATGTATACTTGACAGGGCTGACAGACTCGTACAAACTTCTGCTCTTGAGTAGCGTCTCGTAGGTCTGGCCGTCGTTGTTGACAGCGTCGATGTGTGCGCCAGCGTCGAGCAAGGTCGTGGCAAAGCTCGTCTGGCCTCGGTGGCATATCGCTACGAGGTGCAGCGACGTGTTTCCGTCCGCATCGCGGGCATTAATATCAGCTCCTACCCTCAACAGTGCCATTGTGAGATTTTTCAAGGGGAACTCGCAGATGGGGTATTTACCGAAAAGAGCCATATCCTCGCTGTGCGTCAGTTGCAACACGTCTCTACCCTGCAACATTCAGTCAACAAACAATTAACTCGTTCAACTTGTTCCATTTGCAATCCCACCGAATTGCGTGTTTAGCAAATGAGTTTCCTCAAACTGTACCTGTTTTCCTTTAGCGTTAATTTTCACCAGTTCGTAAAAAACTCTATGAATGTCCATATACTCCTTCGAATCTTTCTCTGGTGTTTTCCGTATTAATAAACAGGCTAGATACAAAGTTATGTTCAAGACACGATGGAGCTGGACAGTTTCTCTTTCGGGGACAGAATTTTTACCGTACGAATCCAACAATTGTTTGCCCAGTCTTACCTCCAACACCTGCAAAGAACAAATATTTGATTTAAGAAAAATTTTTTTTAATTTCATTCTGTCGTAATTAAAAATGTTGAAGGGATGGAAAAATGAAAACAATTAAATAGAATTTAATAGAGAGAAATAGCGCACCGCTTTTTTAAAAACTCTCAACATTTCTTCGGTCTTGACAGGTGGAATGAGACGGCCTCTGCTCGATTGCAAGCCCTCTTCAGAAATCATAAAGCTAAACAGTTCTGTGAAACCAAAGAGAGTGCTTTGGGTCATGCAGTTGAGCGGATCGAGCATATTCTGCTGCATCTCGAGCGCATAATTCCACAACTCGATGCACCGATTGAACTTTCCAGCGTCGGCGTATATCGCACCCCTGTAACGGATGTAATAACATGTGTCCGGATGCGCGGGCCCCAATATTCGTTCCCGAATCACCAGCGCTTGCATGCGCATCTCATCTGGATCTCCAAGCAGTTCTTCCAGGGCCTGAGGATCTGACGTTTCCTTCGCATAATCGTACGCCTCGACCAATTTTGATGGGATTGGTTTTGGTATTTTTGGATGTTTGTTATACCTGAAAAATACAAATCAATATTTCGTTCAACATGTCTTTTCTTTTGATTTTGAAATTTCAAAATTTTTTTTTATAAATTGGAAATAAAATTGACCTGTCGTCCATAGCTCGTCCCCACAGAACGAGCGCGCCCACCATATCCTTCTTCTTATCAACATAAGTCGCACCTAAAAGTTCGAGCGCATCTATTCGTTCGCTTCTCGAGGTTAAATGTGGTATTCCAATAAGATACTCGACGATGTGTGTATGGCCTGAAAAAAAATCAAGCGCTCCAGTTAAAACACTGCGGGGCCGGAAATACTGTTATCAAAGCTATTGTTCACTTGTCGTCTCATTATGAACGCATAACGTGCATTTTATTCACAAAGTATAATCACCGCGTTGAATTAATTGAATTGAAAGCACAAAACGCGACTCCTAAAATTAGGACTCTGGATTTCACGGAACCAACCGTTGAAATATTTCTGTCGTTAGATTTATCATCGACTTGTATAGCTTAATTAATTTCTATAATTATCTCATAACTTCGTCTATACAACATGTAAGTACATACAGATGTCCGTTGTGACAGTTTCTTTATTTTTCCATTTTTCGAGCCTTACTTCCCTTAGCTTTTTGGGAGTGTCATGCAATTTGTTTCAGTTTGTATATATACCATAAATTTGCAATTTGCTACTCGGTCTGGCTTTCCAACACTGCTTTTGGCAGCAGAGCAGTGAGTTCCAAACGATCTTATACTTTCTACAACGAATATTCAGATTGATCTGGGTATTCTCATCATCAAAGACCTGAAGTGGTCATAAAAAAGGTAAGAAGGCTTCTGACTAAGGTCACCTCCATAAAATTTATACATGGAATATTATACATTATATATACTGGTGTATGGGGCAGTCCTGTAGAGCCCATACTACTGAAACACTTTTCCACCTGAAGCCATCTTCTATCTGACACTCCCAATTGTAACTCAAATGTTTTATATATTCTTATCTAGTCTAGTCACATTTATATGGACACCTGCATATATCTTAATGTACATACCAGCTTTTGCTGCCTATTACTCAAATAAATAAATACAACTTTGTACATTCGCTCTCGACTCAATTAGAGTTTAAAAGGTACATATTCAAATTCACGCTAGACTGCGGACGGGTCAGAAGTAAGTAAAAAAAATGAAATCCAATATCCGGGCGAGTTAATGAACAAAGTTTATTCCCGAATAAATTGTTTAATCACATCTCGTGGGTTGGATTTAATTTTTCAATTTTCAATTTTTCAATTTCCGTTTGTTGGTTATTAAAACGTCGCTGGGTTCGCAGTTGACTAATTTAAATTCGGCTGTAATCGGATTGACTGAGTCACTTGACGTCTACCTGTAACAGCGGCTGCAAACAGAGGGGTCATCCCATAAGTGTCTACATCCATTCGCGCTCCATGCTCAACCAGTATTTTCAAAATCTCCAAAGATCCACTTTCGGCGCAGTCGTGCAGAGCTGTGTTGCCCTTTATGGATTTGCGATTCGTATCAGCTTTTAATTCTAATAAATACTTGACGATTTTAATGTGACCTCTGTAGCACGCTATCATCAAGCATGTATGGCCATGGCTGTTCGCTAGCTCGAAGTCTGAAAAACNGAAAACGGTTTTTTTTGTAAATCAAACGTTCTAATCTGT